>JAJEJO010002509.1:0-193343 GCA_020662805.1 Glaucomys volans | reverse complement strand
AGACAGAACTAAGTCTTACTGTTGTTCTCTAGCTGACAGAGAAGCATGATGTGCTCATGAGCTCACACCTGTGGAGTCAGCTAGATGCTTTTCTCCAACCAGCTTGCAGACAGACTACATTTTTCTGGCCAACTTTAGTTTTCAAAGTTTATTTAGGGGGCTGGGGCTATAGCTCAGTTGGTAAAGTGCCTGTCTCACAAGCACAAGGCCCTGGGTTCAATCCCCAGCACCACAAAAACAAAACAAACAAACAAACAAAAAGTTTATTTAGGCATGTATCAAGGGAGCATGAAATAGTATGAGAAACATCAGAGTACTATCACATGTTAAAACTGGTGCTGGAAATCAGGATTACTGCTCTTGGCATGTTAGACACATATCTAAGGAGTGTGAAAGATGAATATCTTATGCATACAAATCCAGTGAGTAAGAAATCTAGTTTATAGCTTTTAAATCTTTGCTTCTTACTTTGCAACCAATTTTAGTTCCTGTCAGTTCTTTCCTTCCATACCATTTAAATGTACCTAGCTTTAAGAGTTAATACCTACATGAAATGACAAAATGCTTTCGGACTGCATGATATTTTTGGACATCACTATCCAATAAAACCTCCAATAACAATGGTTAAGGTTCCAAGTCTGTGTGGTCTGATATAGTAGCCACTGATCACATTTGGCAGCTAAGCACTTAAAATATAGCTAGAGATAGAATTATGTTCTTAATTTTGATCAACTTAAAATGGTCACATATGGCTGGTAGCTACTGTAATGGACAGTGTTGGCCTATAATAGTCTAGATTACAGACATCAAGTTCCTCTAAGTGGTAGCTTATAGGTTGGAGAACTGACAAAGCACCGTTATCTTTCCACCTACGAATCAAATGGGTGATAGGAATTTCTAGCCTCATTCATCAAGGAGATTGACTTAACCTTGGTTGGCTGTTATTGAACACCAGGAAAGGAGGGACTGAAAAGCAACATACCTCTTGACAATCTTGCAGGAATTTCTGAAGATCCCTGTTGTCCTTTAGTCTCATCAGGAGTTCACTGGCTGCCTCACGATTCTTCCTATGTCTATTAAAATAATAACAAAAATCATCTTTTAAAAAGAAATAGAGAATTTATAAATCAGTTTCTTTCCAGGGTTTCTATATATGCTGAAAAGAGTTTGTTCATGGGTCTCCAGTATGTGGGGGTAAGATGAAGATTTTAGCATTCTTCTAATAAGCCATGGTATATAAGAGAGACCAAACACCTCTCCAAGGTACATAAAAGGCCAATGACACAAATAAGCTACATTAATTTGATGCTTTTTAATCTAGTACTAGGGAAAAAGCATCTGAGCATACAATGTGCACAAGTTCCCATTGAAGGCATTGTTGGAAAATTTGAAACTCATCTTCTAGAAACTCTTACCTGGTGATACAAACAAGTTTAAGAAAATATATATAATCATGAAATTGGCTCGTAACAAATGTTTCCTGACAGATTCCTCTCTTGAGAAAACTTAAAAAAATACAATAAAAAAACCCAGGAATTAAATTTTTTTAGACCTGTGAGATTATATATTTAGTCAATCCCATTTTTAATAGATGAGGGTAATTATGTTTAAAGAAGTTAAAGCACAAAGCCTTTGACAAAAAAACCTGTAATACTTAAGAGGCTGCTGAACTCAATGAATGATAAGAGAAAGGAGGTGCTTGTTCCCCACCTTGAACACTGCACTTGCCAGCAAGTTTCCTTCAAGCACCAGTGGCGCAGGTTCCCCCAAACTGTGAAGAACAGCAACATGAATGCAGGGGCAAAGACAGAGACTACAAGGGGAGCAGTTGTCCAACCCTGAGAATCAAGAAGCACCCCCACCAACATGCTCACCTGGCATTCTTGCATAACCTGCACAGGAGTGCCAGTCTACATGCAGAGTATTAACAGCAAAGGAACAGTGCAAACAGGGAGAGCTGGGTTTTCATTCTGGCAAACCAGTTGCTTTGCTGCACGTGTCTGGGGGAAAGGACTACCCTCATCCCAACAGCCCCTAAGGCAGGAGTGAGGAAAAGCCCATCAGGAACATGTGTGGCTAACTAACTTTGAAGACGTTCCCCCAGGAGAAAGAAATATCTTAGAGTGGCCACGTGTCATCCAGGCCCATGGCAAGTGCTGATGAAACAAAGAACGGTAGCAGCATTGCAGCTACCATCTGCTGGGTGAACCAGAAGAAAAGTCCCCTGCTTCTATGGCTCCTGCAGTTGCCAGCAGCTGTAGAACTGCAAGAATATTATAAATGGAAATAAATGATCATGTATATGTTAGATACACACAAGATTTTTAATGTTTAAGTTGAAAGGGGTTCCATAGCTTCAGGAAAGGGACTCTTAACATGCCCATGCCCTTTACAGAAAATGCAAGAGTAGAAAAAGATTTAGAAAATGCTAACTGAAAAGAACTTGTATATCCTATATGTACTCCAAGGCATAGACCAGACAGAAAAAACTGCACATGCTACAGATTGGATTAAGGGTAGTTCCCCCTCAAAATTTTAGACATTTGTTGGGTTTCTAAATTTACTGCCTTTAAAACAACAAAAATCAATAAAGGCCAAAGCCACTTCATCATTGGAATCCTTAATCAGAAACTGAAAAATAAAGTACTATTTTAATAAATTTGGGCTAAAAGGAATTAGTCATCAAAAAATGTGGAATGGGTAAGGAATATCAAGAAGAGTTCTTGAAGTCCCCTACCCTCAAATTCCAGCACTATTTCTGGGGGAGTTTAAGTAAATAAAGCAAATCTTCAAAATAGAGGTAATCTAAGTTGGAGCTAGTGACCTAATGCAGGAGTCCTGCCTTTTTAAGTCAAAGGCCTTGAATAAAAAATTCCATTTACTTTGGCACGACAACTCATACAAGTGCTTCAGTGGCAAGGAAGACTCACAGACACCAGGGTTCCCACAGGACATGCACCCTTGACACTTGTGGAAATAATGGGAACGGAAACAACTTCAGACTCTGGTCTAAAACATTCCTTAAGGAAGAAATACAACTAGACAGAATCTGAATGTCTTTCTCAGATATACATTCAAGTCTCATGCATGCCCTGCATATTTCTCTGCTCAGGTAATCTTTCTCTTTTAAAAACAGGACCATGAAGAAGGGGAAATGGAGGCTGGTGACTTAAAAGTTCAAATGACACTACTCCAGGGGCATGTGTACTGATGGCCTTTGCATGGTGTGTTCTGAGGGGTCAAACAGCAATGTAGGCAGCTGAGGCTGTTGCTGTCTCAGAGAACACTAGAAAGAAGCGAGCGTGGATGAACAGGTTCCCAGCAGCAACTGATGGCCCCTTATGGGAAGTAACACCCTGAAAGCCTCTCAAGGTTGGGTCATGGATTCCATCCCTAGGAGGACCCAAGGACCTTCCAAAACATGGCTGTAGTTTCCACAGTCCTAAGAGTGCTCTTTGGGCAAGGTTTTCTGGCTTTATTTCCATTTTCATGTCCTGCCCCCATAACAAGACTTAGAGCTCCCTTATCTCATTAAGCATAAAGCAGATGCTGGGTATAACTCAGCTTCCTCTGAAGAGTAAAGAACCTCAGATGCCAGCATCAAATAGTTGGGTAATTGTGAGATAGGGCTGTGCTTTATGAAGCTGGATATGGGTCTTGGTTCTACTAGGACTGTGCTATGCCTGGAATTTTCCTTTTAGGATCCTTCTCCAATCTACATCCCCAGGCAGGTTGTTGGGCAGCAGGATGGTTTCCACCCAGCCTCAGACACTTTTAAGACCACACGTGCCTTACCCACATGTGTTAGAGTCAGTCTTTGTTCTGGTATCCCTCTCAACAAACTAACTCTGTAGTAACTGCGGGATTTCCTGAATATGAACATATTATAATCACTTTATGTCTACAAGAACAGCTTTACTGCAGCATCTGAATGTTTCTGGAAAGGAGAAATAGCTCTGTAGATCATTTAGGATATTTAGTTGGGCTGTGCACCTACAACACCTAGAACTCACATCTTTGTATATTTTTGTAATAGATAAGGATCCTCTAGAGTTAAATCTCAGATCTTGAGGCCTCTGGGGATATTAAAATGAAATCAGAATTCAGGTAAGTTAAGAAATCAGTTATCGAGGGCAAGTCCTAAGAAAGTTCTGGAACTCCAGGAGCCCAAGCTCTTAGTCAAGGGCAAAATAAGGGTAAGCCACAAAGGAAGACTGCTAATGCTCTCTGGGACCCAGCAGTGGCTGGTCTTGAGTCTCACCTGCTCCCAGTATTCCTGTGCAGCTGCAGCACGAGTGGACACATAAATAAGCCCAGGAAACAACAGGGCAGCTGTACTTTTGTCTGAATGCACTAAGTCGAAGGGTTAAGCCTGCCTTAAGGAAACCAGCTGTGTGTATCTACCATGGAGGAATAAGAAGCACCACATTTACAAAACGATGGAGATAACATTAGGAAAGAGGGAAATTTTTCTCTAGGTTAAGAATTGCTCAATTCTCTATTTCTTACACTCATTTAAGAAGGCTTTGGTGAAGGAATTGCTTTATTTCTTGTAGCTGTTTTAAAAGCAACAAATACAAAATTATAATTAATAAGTTATGACTTATTCAACAGTCATCCTTAAAATTTAAGGCTTAGGTTCTCAATTGGTACAGAGACTGGAAATGCTAATTCACAAAATTTATGGGAATAATAAATTTATGGGAATAATAACTGCCTTTCTTCCTCACATCTTATTTTAAGATGACCTGGCCCAGAGTCTCAGGAGTCCTTTTTGGATATAGTAAGCAAAAGAACACTTCTTCCTTCTGAACTGAACACCAAGGCCGCAGACGTCTTAACATCAGTCTCAAATGAGCCCTTGAATCTGGCCTAAACTGGGATCAGAAGGATGGCTGGAACAGAGGATAGTGACTGATCCACATGGGCCAGTCCAGGACTGAACTCAATGGCTCAAAACCAGTTTGTGCTGCTGCATCCAAATTTTGAACTGGGTAAGGTGAGAGTTAGGGTTAGCCAAACAGGGTCAAATGGGAGTACACTGGCTTTTAAGAGAGGCAGCAAATCTTCAGAAAAGAAAAAAATAATGCAAATGAAAAGAGTACCCAATCCTAGAAGAAGCCCTGACCAAAGAGAATGGCCTCTTCTCTCATCATGAAAAAGATCCTATTATACCACTATCCAAACCTGTTTTCTAAAGAAGATGAGATAATGTTCCTCTGTGGCTCTGCCAGATACTCAGAACAAGGAAACCTCACCCTCTCTTCCCTTCTCCTGACAGGTATCAGACAAGTCTCACGTGGATAAAGATGAATGTGGCCTAGGCTGGGAAAAGTCTGGCTCTCAAGGTCTCCTCGGGTAACAGGGCAGTATGTCAGCTCTTGAAGAGCATGGCTTACACCTGATCACTATTCTGCACTACAGCTCTTCCAGACCCTTTGTTGAGGATTAGCTTGGCTTCTCAGGCTTTCTTATCTTTTGTGGATACCTGTATGTGTCTTAGAAGAATCACATTCTGAGGCAGCCATGTGTTGTATAGGTAGATATAATTTTGGTAGCGGCCCATATTCTGCCCACTAGGGAACTTATATCCACAGACCCAAGACTTTTGGCCACTGACTCATAGCTCAGGAGTCTTAGGGTACAAGACTCCCTTCAGAATCTCGGAAAACCATACCTGTCATCAATAGAGTCCACCTTCTCCTGGATGCGATCGGAATTAATGTTCCCATCGCTCACCAGCCTCCGGCCCGTCTCCACAACAGCATTGATCTTCTCCTCATTGGCATCCATGGTGGTCATGAAGTCCTCTTGTTTTTTGATAGCTGCTTCAGCGCCTTCCAGGGTGGTGGGCATTTCAGTATGAGCCAAAACATACTCCTTATTTTAAGAGAAAAAACCCATAGCAGGGTGATATATTAATAAAAGACCTCTTCTTTCTATGCTCTATATTTCTATGTACCACACGTCACAACATCTGCTTCATTGCACTTGAATGTAATAATCTACTGAGTCAGATAAAATTAAATGTTGGGAGGCAAAAAATCCCAATGGTACACCATAAGTGGCCAAACTCCCTAAGTGATTCAGTGTGCTAAATTTATTCTTCCCCCAAAGTAAGGAAATTAACCAAAGCTCCCTGAGTCAGCAACTAGGGTCCTCAACTCATCTCTTCATTCTCTTTTGGAAGAGAGATCTACAACCCTTAGGTAGGTGACCACCCTTAGTTGTCTTTCATTCTCTAATCTCTGCATTGTGTCCTTGGGTGAAGTCCTTGATCCTTCTAGATCAAGAAAGAGCCCTTTGGTTAAAAAAACAAAAACAAAACAAAACAAGCCTCCCTGAACTCTTTAAATTACACCGACACCCTGTAGAATGCTGCCAATTCAATGAGATACTATGAGGGCATACCCTAAGAGATCTCAACTGTAGCTGAAATGGAACCATACTTTACAAGCAAGACAGAGTCCTCAGATATCTTAAATCCTGTCCCACGCACTGTGAGGGATTTCACTGTCATAACAGTCAGGGAAAATCTGTCTCTAAATTATCCATCCAATTTCATACAGACATGGCTTAAACCAGATGCCTGGCCAAAAGGTTTCAGAGGGCGGCCAGGACCTGTTCTAACTGGAAGAAAGCGGAGGCTATGGTGATTGTTACCTGGTTGTTAAGAAAGGCTTCAGCTTGCTTTGTGTCCCTGAGGAACTGCTGGTAGGCATGCGACTGAGAGAGGAGATTCTGCCTGTTCTCCCACATTTTGTGGAGCTCGTTCCATCCAGTGTCCAAGGCCTGTAGCCGCTGCCGGAGAAACATGTACTGGGCATCTGTCTGTCCCTGTGTGACCATCTCACCCATGTCCCTCATCTTCTGGTAGTCTTCCTCGTAGTTGTCAATCTCGTTTTTGATGTTCTCGTGCTGTGTGAGAAGCTTCTCTGCCTCGGTCAGGGTGTTGGGCATGTCTTCAGAGGCGATGGCCGTCTGCGTCCTGGAGAGCCACGACTGGAAGTCATCCAAGTCCCGCAGGAACTGCTGCAGCTTGCTGGCCTCTCCCAGGGAGGCCTCTCTGTTCTTCAGGGTGGTCTTCATTTCCTCCCACACATCACTGATTTCAGCCAGCCGGGACAGGATAGCCTGAGCCTGGTCAGGGTGCTCGGACTCCAGCTTCTCTGCTTCCTTCTGCAGGTCACTCAGCTTCGCCTCAATGGCCACCAGATCCCGCTCCATGCCAGTCAGCTTGCGCTGCAAGGCCATGACGCCAGCCAGGTCATTGCCCAGGTCTTGGGTAGACTCAATAACTTTAGTCTTTTCCCGAATCCAGGATTTGGTTTCATTGCACTCGAGGTGGTAGTTCTGGATGCTCAGGGCAGAGAGAAGAGCATCCTTCTTCCTGTCCACCAGTTCTCTGAACTGACTCCACCTGTGAGTACAGGGACATTAGAAAGCGACATGAAAAAAGGAGACAGGATTGATTGGTGGCTAGATACTGAAATAACCAGTGCTGTTTTTCACCCTTCATCTTTGCTTTTTGGAAAATCATGGCATTCAAAAAATGGACACCAAATAGGGTGGAAATGGTTCTGGGAAATGACATTAATTTAGAAAAAGCCTGACACCAAGAGATGTGTAACAAGTCCAAAATGAATATAGCTGCCCACAGAGTCCCTTAATTCAGATCTGCTGTACACATTCTAAACATCTCTGAACTGCTCCTAATTGACATTTCCTAAACCCAACGGCACACGGCAACCTTCAGAACAAAAGCCATCTATCTGTCCACCACAACCTACTCAAACGTGTTTAGTCAACACAAAGATAAGATCAGAATAAATCTTCTCCTGACAATCAGAACTTTCAGAAATTATTCCAGAAATCATTTAAAAAGGGACAGATGGCACAAATACCACCAAGCTGCCTTATACCACACTAGGTGCAATTCAAACCCAAGCCTTGACCTCCAAGTGGGGAAGGGCAAGTGCCAGGCTGACTTGGCTCATCCTCTTGCCTAAAGTGATGTCACCCCAATCAAGAGTCACTTCTTGCAAAACAATGATGAGGACATGTCGAAAGGCAGATACCAATGTCATGACATCACTGCTGCAATGCTGGTGACTCTGTGCAAGAAGTTCCTGACAGCAAAGCTCACTGAGTGACCTCACCCTCCCCAGCTCTACACTAGGCACATTGCTGAACACGTGCTGACCTTGTGTTGAGCTTGTCCTGCTGGGCTTTGATCTCTTTCTCACTGGGGTGGCCACTGTGCATCAGCTGGCGTGCAATCTGGTTCACTACGGCAACCCGGGAGGCCTGGTTATTCATTTCTGGTTCTAGGCTCTCAAATCTGAAAAGGCAATTCAACAGAATGGTCAACTCCAATGGCCACTGGTGGTTACAAGGGGTGGTCCAGCACTCCCTGCACCCAGGCAGTGACCCCACTTACCTGTGTTGGATGACCTCCAGGTCCTCCAGCTTCTCTGGAATCTGCATGTTGTTGAGCCACTGCTCCTTCTCGTCGATCCAGAGCTCGCAGGCGTCAGCCTCACTGAACATCTTGTACAGGGCCAGGGTATCCTGCAGCGCCTGTTTCCTCAGCCTGGTCAGCTCTGCCACTTCCTTGTATCGCTCCTCAATGCCTGACAGCCTGCCTCTCACATCTGGAGACTCTGCGTGCTCCTGGGGGAGGGCGCTGGCTTGTTCATGCAGTGAGTCAATGGTGGGCCTGTAGTTGGTGATCTCTTCTGCCACATCCTTGTGTTTTTTGACCAAAGACTGTGTGGAGTACTCGTCGTGGCCCACGTCGCTGCTGGAGACAATCTTGAGGATGTCCAGCATCCAGGCGTCGATGTCATCAGCATCCGCCTGGAACTGGTGCAGCAGCGAGGCCTCTTCTAGGCGCTTCTTCCGGATGGCTGAGAGCTGCTCCAGATTGGCCCATTGCTCCCGGATGTAAGTGATTCTCTCACGGATCTTTTCTGACCCAAAGTGTTCCTCTGTGATCATGTCTTCACCTTCCTTGATGGCCTGCTCGAAGTGTCCACTACGGCCACTCATCTCATCCTCGAATGCCCGGTGCTTGCTGAGCAGGCGCATGACACTGGTCAGGTCCTTCCCATAATCGTCAGAGGACAGAATCTTCTCCTTTTCCCGTATCCAGCCTTCCTCTTCTGCCATTTCCCAAAAGAACTTCCAGAGGCGTCGGGACTCCTCAAGACGGGCTCGGCGTTCCGCCGCCAGCTGGCAAAGTTCTTGATAGCAGAATTCCATGTGGGCCACACGGTCTCGGATCACCTGGGGGTCGCAGGGCTTGTAGCCTGTTTTATACCAAAGAAGGAATATGGGTGTTTGATAGCTTACCCTGGGCTGCTCGTTTTCAGGCAGTAAGCTATGCCCCAAGTTTTAACTGTTGATTTACCAGTTAAAACTGGTTCAATCAACCAGTTGATTGAACTGATTTACCAGTTCAATCTAAGGGCAGGACAGTGTTGAGAAGGCAATGGAGTCCCTTTCAGGAGCTCGAATGGAATGGGAGTGGGAACAAGGATACACACTTGTTCTTTGGTCCAAATGTAGACGAACTGATCGTTTATGTACAAGAAAATATAAAACATATGAAAGAAGGCAGCAGCACTTAGTTTTTTCTAAAAATATAAGCAGTAATGGTAAATCTTTCTAAACATCCTGTAAGCAAAGGATGTGACCAGGTGTGAAATCATGCACTACGGGAGCAGCCACACCAGGTTGCTGGGGCACATCTGTACTGAGTGTGGCCTGGCAGTTTCACTGCCAACTGTTAAGCCACTCAAAACCAAGTAGCATTTGAGTATTTAAGGAAAAGATACTTATTTCAGAAAAATGAGACAGAGTTAAAGCATTCAGAAGGTCACTGCACTGCACCTCATGACAGAACAAACCCACCAAGAACCTACAACAGTACAGCAACTTCAAAAGCCCCATTGCCACACACAACTTGTACAAAGACAGGTCTCTGGTATCTAGGAGATGTGTGGACAGGTCCATTCTTACCTTCCCCATCTGTTGCAAACTTCTGGGCAGAAGCATTGACGCCTCTCACACGTTCTGCCTGGATTCCAATGTCTGCTTCAACCAGAGCATGTTTTTGTAACAGATCTTCCACACCGAGTAAGTGTTTGCCATAGTCTTGAGACAATAATAGCACCTGGACACAAAAGGCAACAGAGAAGAAACCTATGGATACAACCCTGACTTCAGCATCACATCATCTTTGGACAAGCAGAGAGTCAGCAACCAAGTCATAGCTTCCCTCTGGCTTGCCACGGACTCCGAACTTTAGGGGAAGATGATGGTAACCAAACCAAACACAAGCACAGTGAACCCAAAAACCAGCATCAGGAGAGACACAGTAATACATAATAAGGCAATCTTTTCTTCCACCTACCTTAAGAGAAAAGAGGCCAGACCCACACTAGACATAGACAGAAAGAGGAATGGGGATTATGAAGGATTCTAAAACACAAACTGAAGCTTCAAAAAGAGAGTGCTATATCAACACTACTCAAGAAGGAAAAGATAAATGCGACAGATTTATTCACATCAGAGTTTAAAGGAATGTCTCAGACGCTGCTGATCCCTTGAGTGAATGGGTTTCCTCCTCTAAAAACTTATACTGGTATGCCTCCATGATACTCAAATAATTGGTGGGAGAAGAATCTGGCTGATACAGAGTCAAATAAGGAGAGTGGGATCAGGTGGCTGTCATGTTTGGTAGACCCCAAACAAGATCTGGGGCTTAAGTTTAAACCCACTAACATGTAATTTTGCTGCTTCTATCAATCAGCCAAATTATTTTCCATCAACTGTCCTACATTCTCTTTCCAGATGGTATTTCTATTTTACTCTTACATTTCTGAGGAGGTCTCTAACACAACCTGAAATTACAATGTGCACTGTGATTTATAAAAAGCACCTCTTTTGCTACATTTTTTGAACACTTCTGTTTTAAGAGGTCAAGCGAGACCATATCTGAGAACATTATACATCTGGGATAATAGGTGGGAAAACTGATGGTATCAGTTGACTCTGCCCCTCTGCCAGAACAGTGCAAGAAGCAAGCAAGAGGTGAGGGCTGACATCTCAGGCAGCTTTCTGCATAAGGTCAAGTTTGGGAACACAGTATGCAAAAAAAAAAGGCTTCCCAGTACCATCTGAAACTGCTCTATTCTAGTCTGTCTACAAATGCTTCTCTGCTGGAGAAATGCTTGATGTGGAAAAGCACTCCATGGCTTGCAGCAGAGGACACCAATAGGCCAATGAAGCCATGGCACAATGGCAGGTCTCTTAAATGGGTAGGGGAAAACCTGGAACTCTCTGCTCAAGAGTTTTTAATAATTGAAGGAGAAAAACAAATCAGCATTAACAGTCATTTCCTACCGTTATGGTTTGGATCTGGAATGCCCCCAAAAGCTCTGTGTTGAAAGCATGGTTCCTAATGCAGCAAGGTAGGGCTTTTAGGCAATCATTGGATCACGAGGGTTCTGACCTCATCAATGGATTACTCCACTGACAGTTGGACGGACTACTGGGAGTTGGGACTTAGTTGGAAAAAGTAAGTCACTGGGGGCATCCCCTAGAAAGATTTATCTTCTCCCTGGCCCCTTTCTCCAACTCCCTCTCTTGCCTTCCTGGCTGGCATGAACTCAGCAGCCTTCCTCAGTGAAAGCCTTTCCACTGTGATATTCTGACTTACCTTAGGCCCAGAGCAATGGAGCCAGCTGATCATGGACTGAAACTGTGAACCAAAATAAATCTTTCCTCTTAAAAATTGTTACTGTCAAGTATTTTGGTCAAAGTGAAGAAAAGCTGATCAACACAACCATCCAGTCCCACCCTATAATCTGTATATAAATTACCACATTCCAACCTCACAATGACCAGATGAGGTAGAGAACTTGTTCACTGAGAACAAGCTCCAATTTTAGACAAAAGTAAGTACAAAGGAAATTAGGCAACTCAGTCATTCAGTCTGAACTCGGGATGCCTGTTGTTGGCCCATACTCTGTCCAAACTGCCCATGTTACCTCCTCAAAGCAGTAATCATACATGCATAGAAAACTCAATGGGACTGAAAGCAAGTTCAACTTTAAAGAATAAAAAACAAAACCACAACTTGATTGATTCTCAACACTGCAATATATCTAGGTTGGAACCTAAGTCACAGAAACAGAACACTAGCTACTGAACTGGTCTTTATGACAATAGTTTCACACTTCCTATCTCATTTAACTTGGGAACTGTCCCTTTACCCTTGGGTAGTGTGGTCCCACTCTGGCTTTACAGAGTGGACAACAGACACAGGGCACAAGCACATGAGGGACTAGTGGGTGGGTCCAACAAAAGAAAGGTATGGTTAGAAAAGCTCTGGTCTCATTGGCTTTCAGTTAAGTGTTACCTTCATTTCATCCATCCAGTCCATAATGTAGAGCATTTCCTGGAATATCTTCTGTAGCCCTAGGTTCATCTCGAGACGCTGCCTCCGAGCCCTGAGCAGTTCCAGCAGGTATTCCCAGAGCCGGATGACATTGTCCTTCCTTGCTGTGATGCGTTTGATGTCATGGTAGTTCTCTGCCTCGAGCTCCCTGGCCACAGCCACCACAGCCTGCACACGCTCCTCATAGGCAGCAATGTCTGTCTCAATGGCCTCATGCTTTTTTGTGGCAGCCTCAACAGCAGGAAGGTCAAATCCAAAGTTGTCCTACAGTGAAAAAGAATGAAAAACACAAAGTAAGTCAACTAATCACAAAAAAAGAAAAAAGAAACAGAACAGAGTCAAATCCTGAGTCTCCCACTGCTCTCTGCCTTCCCCCTAGGATCTTTAAAATTCCCTGCTTGAGCTCAGATGACGTCCCCAAAACAAATCAACAACTTCTCTTTTAAAACAAGGGGCCCAGCTCATACCTAGCACCTAACTTAAGACACTAGAGCAGGTGGTATTTTATGTCAAAGCAAGGAAATAAAGCCACTTTCATTTATTTCATGACCAGTCTCACTTTACTGCCTTGAGGTTGGTTGGTCAGACTGAGGAAAAGGGGGACATTTTAAAACCTTACATGCAAATGTGAATGGTTCACACACACACTCATTGACTTTAAACTCTGCTTGAGCTGTTTCCAAATATATGACAAGTTAGATAAATAAAAAGGAAAGTATATTGGAAATTATAAACATCCTCTACGTGGGAAGTGACCAAGATGGCTGGACAGTCACTTCACAACACTGAGAGCAGATGAGCAGTTGTCCTACATCCTGGGCCCCTGGGTACAGTCAATATTTCTAGACTACCCCAGGAATGGTTTTGTTAATAACATCGAGAGCAGAACCTGAGACACCAGACGCTGGTTTTCGCTCAGCCAAGTCTCCCTCATAGCTGCCTTGCGGTCAAATCTGCGGGCGAGCTGTTCCAGTTTCTCCTGTCTTATAAGCTCGTTCCGCAGAGCCAGTTCTCTCTCGTGTTCCGCTTTTTCCAGTCTCTCCCAGGCCTGCAGAAATGAAAAAAGAATGTTTTCCTGCAATGTTGAAGAAAACTTCTTTGTCTATAGTCAACAGCTAGTATTTCTCAAAATGACCCAAGAACTTAAAGGGAAATTCTTGTTCCCACCCTCACGGACTACTAAACCTTGAGGGGAAAAAAAAAAAAAAACCTTTTCTCTTGGTGTAGCCTTCTGGGACACTTGCCCCTATCAAAACCTAAAGGCCCTGTGTTGTACTTGGAATAGGAAACAGTGCAGATATGAAGTGGATACAACTAAATTATAAACCTTATATTTTAAAAGGAAACCAAATAATTATCTTAAATAACTCTGATCACATAAAAAAGATAAATGATTTTTCTCAGAACAAAATAGGGTTATGAATCTCTCATTTACTCCATCTTGTGCTATTTATAAAAAATTCCTAAGTCTGAATATTTCTTTCAAAATCCTAACCCATTGTCCACATTAAATTCATCTCTATAATGTGTCTTATTCACATTTTAAAAAAGATCCAAACATTCCAAAGAACTTTAAGTGTGTACCACTAATCAGAGTTCTGGAGTTTTCAAATTTCCCACTGTGAAATTCTGTAACTGTAGACATAACTGTATATGCACAATGACAGAAAACTGTTTATCTGCTTCTCTGATGGAAGGAGCCAACATCCCAAGCCCACAACCTCTAGATTTTGAATACATGAAATAAGGTTTCAAGTTCTCCTTTGTGTAATCTGAAGATGTCTGAGCTGATTGCCTCAAATGGATGAGGGATATACTGAACATATATCTGAGTAACAAAGTAAATGGCCTAGACCAAGGCTGGTTTGATAAAATCTGATGTTACCCCCCAAACTTCAATAGATGGGTCTACTACAAATAATCACTGGATCCTCTGCCATGCTTGGCACTCATCAGCTGTCATTCATTAATTCAGCAGGCAGGGAGAGACCCTTCCATTCTCCTGCCCTCTCAGCCATCAAGACCCAGAGACAGAACCTGAAGCCTGTATAAGCTCAGGGCCGACAAAGGACTGGATGGATGTTTTACCTTGTTGATATCAGAGATGAGCTTCCCCTCTCGGGGCATGTAGACCTTCTGATTGTTGGCCCTCATCTTGCTCTGAATAGTGAAAAGCAGCACTTCCAAGTTCCCCTTCTCAGTAAATCTAAGCACAGAGAAAACAGCTATAAACATGATTTAGTAAATTTTGTTCCTTCAAGGGAGAAAATTCATTTGTTACTGGAGGAAAAAAACATTTCACACAGTCACACCATTTTAAAAGCTATTTATCTTTCATCTAATTTATGTGAAATGTGTGTTAGACAGCAGCAGGCTGGGTTAGTTGTTGGTCCTTACAAACCTTGGAATACGCCAAACTGTGAAGGTTTTTTCTTTCTTTCTTTTTCGTTTTGTGGTTGCATGTTGTTGCTAGGATTTATATTTGAGGGTGTCAAGGGCACACTATACTCTTATTAAACACCTCAAACAAGGTTAAGTCCTGCACAGTGGACTTATTTCATTCAGAGAGCCCAGTAAATGTACTCAACTAGGATTATTTCAAATGTCTACCAAATATTTTCAATGAGCTTCAGAGATCTCACCAAGAAATTTACAACTGAGTTTACAGAAAGTGAATTACTTCAGAACTAAATGAGAGAGAAAGTTCACCATCCTTATTTGAGAATTATGAACTTAAAAAAATATATATATATGAAAAGTTAAACTGTTAGACAGTAGTACCTGATGTGAAAGAATATGAAATGATTTACTGTCCTTTATCTAACACGATGTTAATATTTATACATTTTGTAATAGATTTAGTAGGCTAGCTATAGGTTATTCTCTCAGATATACCTTGGGTTTTATAATACACAACAATATACCATTGTGCTTCTTTTCTAAAACCCAAAAAATATGGTGTTTTAGCAGAAGGGTTTTGGAGAAGGGACTGAGGACCTGTACTGGCTCTTAAGACTCTTACATATCCTGTATGTCAAGGGTGTATTTCTGCTAGAAAGGGCTCAGAGGAAACGGCATGGTTTACAATAAATCTCAGCAACACAGAATCAAATGAAAGGGAGAAAGGACGCTGGTGAGAGGTATTCAGTTAAGAGATGAGATCACAGAAGCCAGAAAACAGGGATCTATCGGATGCTATAATCTCTCCTGCCATTTTAATGGTAATACATGACAATTTGCTTCTTACTTGGGTGGTTTCTCCACAGTGCGGTAAGTGTTGAATGCCTGAAGCTGCTGTTGAACCCCAACCAGTGAATTGGCAAATTTGCGATTGTTCAGAATAATGATGGTTTGCTCAATCCACTCCAGAAGGTCAGAGGCAAGTGATTCATATTTTTCAATCATTTTTTCTGTCTCAATAGCATTGTCAAGCACCTGTAAACAAGGGTTAGAAAAACTCAACATCAAGATCATATCACCACGCAAAGAAAACATGACTGCAAACCTACGACGAGCACATGCATACTTAATGACTGGCTTTGAAATGGTTCTGTGCTGCTCTGGCACGAGTATTTTAACTCAAGGAACCATTTGCTAATAGGCAGCCAGACTGTGGCTATTATTTGTGAGCAAAGACAGCTGAACTCAACTGTAATTGGTTCTGTAACTCCCAAGCCCCAGGGAAAGATTCTGAATGACTTCTAGAGTCCAACCTACAAAAATTCCTAGAGAAGCAAAAAGGGCTTCATTTGACTTGATCCTGTCCTGTTAATTTTCTGTTTCATTGCACAGGGAGGGCAATGCCATCTGATCTCAGGTGTTTTGAAAAAATATAGCAAGTGAACATCAGTCGCATGGGAAGTAAAGAGCCTAAGACCGTTTTCTATTCTGGTCAGCAGGATTTCATGGCCATCACATTAAGAGACTCTATTAGACTTTCAATACACAATTTTCTAGAAAGGTTGAGGGGAGGAGTGTTTGTGTCTGGGGCCCCCAGTTCCCTTCCTAGATGTTTCATTTATCACCCCTACTCCCAACTCCCACTGCCCTTTGGGAAGAAGAGGCTTCTGCCCACCTCCCTGCCTCGAGTTACTTGGTTTGCCATTGCAACTGGGATGAGCTCATAGAAGTACAAGGTGCTCGGTGGCAGGGCAGAAGACTCAGATTTGAATTGTTCATCACAACTTAGAAAACTTGTGTGAGCTCACCTTTCCAATTCGTTTTCCTTCAACAGCCAAGGCCTTCATCTTAGAGAAGTAGTGGTAATAAGTCACAACATAAGTGATAATGGATTTCTCATCAGGGTGGTCCACACTGATGTCTGTAACCCAGAGAAGACTCTGTTCAGAGTGCTGCTTGTGATGCCACCCAGGCAGCAGGAACAACCTGGAACAGCTGTGTAACTACACTGAACTGCCCAGCATCTTCCTTTCTTTACACTTGAGAAATGTCTTAGCTGCATTATTATGAGGATAATGAGGACGAAGCCATATTACAGACTGATTTATTCATATGATATGAATATTCATAAGATGCCTTCTACAGGCTGTGTTTGGCTCCCTGCTTACTTTACATCCCTAACTCCTACCACCAAACTGGGTTTATGATTTATGGTTCTTGAGTTCTCATCTCTGCTCATGGCACTGGAATCTCTCCAAGTCACTCAATCTAGATATCTTTGTCTCCTTGTTACCCATACCCAGTTAGCCATGGAATCCTTGCTATCACATAACCAGACCGGAAACAGTGGCTCCCTTGCTGGGTTTCTCTGTTGCTCCACTCACTGCACACAGTGCACCCAGACTGCCCTTCCAAAAGCACGGCTGTGAACACATTTTCTCCTAGCTCAAAAGTGCTGTTCAGTGCACAGATTACGATATAAGCTCTTTAGTTCTCCAGGATCTGGCTGAAACTTTCCTTTTCTTTTTATTTCATCAATTCATCCCTCAAATAATTATCAAGCATTTTCCAAGTGCCAAGCATTGTTCTAGATATTTCTAATTCTATATCCTAGGACTATATATCTGAACCAAACCTGACTCATCACCACTCCCTACACATGCCCCCTGCTTTCCAATATGCCTTCCTTTCCTCACAACCTCCCTTTGCCTGAAATGATCTTCCTCACTTATCACTTCTTCTTATCCTTCTCAAGATCCAGCTCAAACGTTATAATCCCAATACAATCATTCCTGATTTGCACGGCTGGACTTATTCTCTTCCCCTTCTTCTCCCTTAGGACTGCATACATGGGCACACAGTCTACTTTCCTCCAGGTATTACTTTATTCATTTGCCTCCAAGACTCATTCCCCAATGGTAAGAACCCTGTCTTAGCCCCTTATGCCACTCAACCTTGTAAATTCCTAGTGTGTTGTCCTGCAGAAAGTAGGTAGTCAGTAAATATTTACTAAGTGAGGAAGCAAATGGATGAATATGGCAAGTCCTTTGTATGGCTATTTTGAGGGAAACACTAGTCTGGGTCAGATTAAGAACAGAACACACAGGACAGCTCTTAGCAGATGCATCAGGCTCTTTTTCAATATACACTCATACATATACTTCAATTTCTATTCTCCAAACAGCCTGTGTGAAGCAAGATTGTTTCTCTTGTTTTAAACATGAGAACGTTAGGGCACAGGACTAGAATGCTCCCAGGACAAGGTTAACAAGGCAGCCAAAGTCAGAAAGCACCAGATCACAGCTGTTGTTTTCACCTGAGGGATCCTAGGTCTGCTCAACCCCACCGAAGTGTGCCCAAAGGGGAAAGAACTGAAGGACAGCCTGAATAAAATGTCAGACATGTATGCAATTTAATAAACATAAAATACTGACATAACTGGAAGGACTGAAGAAGCAAAAGAAATTCTTTTTAAATTTGTCTACAAGTATGTTTTAATTGCTAATCTTTGGGGCACTGGACAACTAATAATAGTTGGATCTAATTTCAGTTTGGGACTAAGAACTAATAATCAAGATAAAACCCACACATCTGTAATCCCAGTGGCTTGGGAGGCTGAAGCAGGAGAATTGCGAGTTCACAGCCAGTCTCAGCCACTTAGTGAGGCCCTAAGCAACTTAGCAAGACCCTGTCTTTAAATAAAATATAAAAAAGGGCTGCAGATGTTGCTCAGTTGCTCAGTGGTTAAGCACCCCTGGGTTCAATTCCCAGTACCGAAAAAAAAAAAATCAAACCCATAGGACACATCAAATGCCATTTTTAGCTTCTGTCTTTGTGATCTGAGAAACATCAATCCCCTTTTTATACTGGTGGTGATTAAAAAAATTAAAGAATAAGTTAATAAAACATTGTCAGTGTGATAGAAAAAAAAGAGGTTCTTTGTAAAAGTACAAAGGGCTAACACAATTCTCCTTTCCATAGTAAGGTAGGGGTTAAAGCATGAAGATTTATCATGACTGAAGGAATTTTCCTTTTCTGTTTATATTGAGAAATCATTTAATGGGTTAGCACAAAGATAATTTTATCTCAGCTTCCTGTGGAGAACATATCAGTGAATCTGATGCACTGGAAAATAGCAACAAACCAGCCTGGCAGCCTCATGACCTCAATCTGCCCTTGGGGAGTTAAACTTCCTGTGGTATATTTATAAGAACTTTAAACTTTCACTCACATACACAGTTTCTCCAATACTTGCTCACAGCTACGAGAATCTATAAAGTCCCAGCACTACAAACAAATCCTTAAATATTTTAAATGTTTTTCAAAGTAAGAACACATTGTTATGAGAGACCACATTGAAATGAAACCTGGAATTAGGATTTTGTGGACTGTCCCACACAGGCCATCTCTGGGCCACCTGCAGCCAGGCTGCTATAGAGACCCACAGAGCACAGTGGTTAGTTCCATGAGGAGAATGGGATGTAGTCAGTCATAAGAAAAAACTGAGTGCTGCTGCTGCTTCTACCCACATTCCCTTTTCCAGATGCACTCTTTTTATTTATAAGTTATTTGCTCACTAGCAAACAAAGCTCAGTGTGTTTCCCAGTCTCACCCATCCCAAAGCATCTTCCTTCAGATGAATGTCAGTCAGCAAGCAATCACTGAATACCTATGCCAGGTTGTGTACTATGCACATAGGCACTAAAACCCTTCGATGACTCCCCACTACCTGCTGAACAACCTCTAAAGGCATTACCTTGTGAGCCATCCAACCTTTCCCAAGGGTATTCACTACTGTCACCCTAACAACTATTCCTAATGATCTGTAGTGCTAAAACTCACCTTTTTCTTTCCTAATTCTGTACCTGTTGCACATGCTTCCCTCTGCCTAGCACACCCTCTTTCAGACCGTTAAATCATAATCATCTTTCAAAGCCTTTTCCAATGCCACCCTTCCCACAAATCTTCAAGTAATTTTCATAACCAAAATTAAGCTCCTCTTCCTCTGATAATTCTCAAAGCATACTGTATAAATAAAAGATATGGACATAAGACAGGTTTTGTATTAGCCCTCTGCTGCTAGTTAAAGTCCTAGCTTTCATTCCTTGAGTCCTTTACCTTCAGGATCCAGCAGTTTAGTGAGGCCAAGATGCTGCTCTGCCAGGTTAAATGCATTCTGCAGATTGTAGTGTGCATTGGATTTCTTCAGTTTATCAAAATCTATCAGATCAGGCCTACGTAGAACAACAATAGTCAAACAACAAAAATCATGGCTAGGAAACAAATCATGTGACTAAAGGGACATGATCATTACTCCAAAAATGTTAAAATAACCACTTAGTGGAGTAAAACTACAAAATTATGTAATTATTTAACAATGACACCCGATTTTTTAATAAACACCACTAGAATTCATTAAGAGAATGGAAGATAGAACTTATTTATTTAGTTTGGGAGAATTTACATATCCTTCCATATTTTCCTCATATGGAATGCAGAGATTTCCACTGTTGTGTAGCATCAAGGCAATGGACTTGAGAATCATAGGTCACCAAGATCTGCTATGGAAGAATAGCAACATTCTTTTTTTTTTTTAAACCAGGGATTGAACTCAGGGACACTCGGCCACTGAGCCACATCCCCAGCCCTATTTTGTATTTTATTTAGAGACAGGGTCTCCCTGAGTTGCGTAGGGCCTCGCTAAGTTGCTGAGGCTGGCTTTGAACTCGTGATCCTCCTGACTCAGCCTCCCGAGTCACTTGGATTACAGGCGTGCGCCACCGCACCGGGCTAGAATAGCAACATCCTATCCCACAATTGTTAGCATGATTTCTTCAGACTTACCGGTGTTTGTGTATCAGTGCATTGAAGGCCATGCCATCTCTCCAGCTAGTGGTGAAATTGTGAATGTTGACATTGGGGTACCTAGCAAGGACAAAGTGCAAGAGAACAGTAACAGAATTACCAAATAAAGGTTTACACTTTTGCTAAATGCAATGTTAAAAAATATACCCTTAGGGCTGGGGATGTAGCTCAGTTGGTAGAGTGCTTGCCTTGTAAGCACAAGGCCCTGGGTTCAATCACCAGCATCGCAAAAAAAAAAAAAAAAAAAAAAGCTCATAGCCAGGCACAATGGCCCATGTCTACAATCCCAACAATCTAGGAGGCTAAGACAGGAGAATGACAAGTTCAAAGCTAGCCTGGGCTGGTGTATAGCTCAGTGGTAGAGCACCTCTGGATTAATCCGTAGTGCTGCAAAAATAAAAAATATGTTTGCTAAGTACTGTAAAATCCAAGACAGCACCCATCACTAAAGTCAATGTAGAGCATGTATCCCCTCAACTTCAGTTTGCTATAAAATAAAAACTTGTGTAGCTTCTCCTGCTTGGAGATCATGCAACCTCTCAAAAGGCATGATCTGTGTTGTGTCCTAGATTTAAACCACTACTTTACTTTGGAAAAAAATGACCATAATCTAGGTATGGCTGAGGCCTCTTGCTTCCTTTGGCTTTCCACTCTTACTAGTAAGACACCAGCACCAGTAGTCACTGGGAACTGAATATACACACCACTCTGACATACAAGGCAAATGGGGCTACCTGTTCATGTGATATTCAGCTTTTCTTTTTCTGTTGTATCATTTAATTGGATGAAGTTTTATAATACTTCATAATAATATAATATTATTGGAAGTACCTCCCTTTAAAAACTTGCCTATGTTTCAACTTCATCCCCAGTAAGCTATTCTGTACCATTCTGGTTATTAATAAGGTTATTATATCTGTTGCTGATTAAAGGCTCATTACCTGACGACCCACTTAATAGGTCCTAAGCTCTTCATAGTTTCCATACTTCGTATTCATTAGTTACATCTACATGCAGTATTGACAGTAACTCTCCAATTTACCTGATATAAAATCAATTTTCATTAAGAACCTATGACCTTAAAATATTTTCATGATAACTTTACAGATTGAATATCAGCTGAGTCCAGTGAACTTTGGTGAGCAATGAAAAAGATGCAGTTCTCTAAAATTATCTTCACTAAAATTTCAGTGAAAGAATAAAAGAAAGGAAAACTGGGACTTAAAGATTGCTCTTAAGTTTACTAAGCAAAGCTCCCCCAAACAGAAGTTCAAGGGAGAAGAAAACTCACAACGACATTTTAAAAATAGAGGGGGTGTGATTCTTAATAATGCTTCCAGGATTTTAAAATTCAAAATACAATGGTTTCTGGAGCTTCTTTTAAAAAGTGAAGGCAACTGATTGAAGAAATATAACAGGTCTAAACTGTAACTCAGAACTCCTTCCACTCCAAGAGTTGGCTGAAATGTCAACACAGCAACTGCTTATGTGTTAACAAGCCTTCTCAATGGAAGCCATGGAAAAGACGCTTGTCAACACCTTGTAAGTGATGACTAAAGCAGAACTCCATCCTGGGAGAAGCAGCTCCAATGCCCTTTGCGTTCACTCACCCAGCTGTCTTCATCTGGCACCATAAGAGCAAGGCATCCTTGGCAGACTTCTTCTCTTTGTTATCTTCTGTTTCCACACTGATGTCCTGGATCTAAGATTTACAAAGAAATATTAGACAAACAGATGGGTCAGTGGCCTAACAGCCATTGAAGACCTGGTCTGCATTTATATAAAAGTCAACTTTACATCAAAGCTTTACCCTGCAAATTACTTGTTTACATGTCAATGAAAACTGCTTCCTAAAGTAAGGGCTCAGCTCAGAAGCTACAGCCAGAGCTGTGTCTTCTACTCTACAGAGATAAGGCTGGAGGGAAGAGAGCTACCTGCGTGATTTCCTAGGAAAATTAGAGCTGTTTCTGCCCCTAAGACCCAGTCTTCCAACTACAAGCTAGCACAGTGGTTCTCACAGCATACTTGGAACTTCATCACAGCCCAGAAAAATATTTAGTTGGGCTTTTCATAACCACTTTTTCACACAAATATGTGGGCTTCATTGATGAGAACACTATGGGCACCACTTTTCAAAAAAAGAATGCTTAAATGCCATAGTTCCATGGTCTGCATTTGTAAGCTCCTCATAAACAACATGTGTTCAATATAAAGTCTCATCTACTAGAACCAAAGTCACCCATACTACCTGGGTCTGAACTGAGGCTCTACCACCCAAGTTCCTCAATCTCCTATCTGAAGAATGACAGTCACAACAGTTACCTCATAGTACTGCCATGTGTCTTAATGAGGTAAAGGAAGTGCCGAGCTCATAGAAAGAACTAGTAAATGGCAGTTCTTGGATTAGGAGCCAGCTCCTAGTTATATTGTCAGATAAGTGCTCCAAATACCCTTCTGCATAGTTTCTTTTGCATAATTAAATTTGGGATGGGGGCTGGAAGTGGATGGATCAGCCCAGGAGGTCATCTTTCACCTTTCAGTTCCTGCCATCCCAAGCTTCTCTGTCCTACCTCCTGTCAAACGCCCTCCATTCATCTAAAAATATCGCCCAGAATTCTTTTTGAAAGAGATACAAGGAGGACAATATATCTAAATATAAAATTAACTGTTGTACACTTTCAACTAGGAAGAATATCCAGAAATTGAAATATCTGCACTTAAAAAAAATAAAAAGCTCCACTTTTAATTGTGGTAAGAATAAAAAGTCTGAATTTGCAAAAACCTCAAACTCTTCTATTAGAATCATTAGCTCATGTGCATAGTGAACAAGAATAATCTTCAACCATTGAGTGACACAGACTCACAGGCTGGAACTTTATGCACTAAACACTATCAGTTTTCTCACACTTCTGTGTGAAGAAGGGCATCTTTCTCCAGATTTGCCCATGTAGCACTGGGTTCAATCCTTAGCACCACATAAAAATAAAGGCACTGTGTCCAACACTAAAAACTAAAAAAAATACAACTAAAAAAAATAAAAATAAATTATATATAAAAAAAGAAGTTATAGCTACCTTCCTGAAATGAAGACAGCTACCTGTAAGACTAGGCAAACTCAAGACTTCCAGCTTCTTTCACCATCTTTTATTCTCTTTAAAGGCATACAACCTGTGCTGCCATCAGTAATTAATGGATTCCTATTATACACACACAAGACAAGACATGTCCTGGGAACAACAGGGAACACACACAAGCACTGGGGAATGGAGAGATCTCTGTGGACACACAGGGATGCTTCACTGAAGAAGCTGAGCCTTGGCTGATGCAGAATTAATCCATATCTGTAGAACAGGTGGAAGAGGCTGAGTCATGTAAGAAACCAACACCACAGGCCATGCACTAGCATCAGCAGCCTTTGCATCTCCCCTCAAAGGCAAAAGTTCTGTATCAGCATTCACAGGTTGAAGTATGGAAAAAGGAAAGCTGGCAGGAAGCTAAAAACGACTCAACCTAATTCATGCTGAGAATCCTGAAAAGGGCTGTGTGTGCCAGCTCCCTGACATGGGAACTGACCCACTGTCAAGAAAGGCCACAATCAGGATGCCCTTCTATGCTCTGATTACCACTGGTCAAAGACAATATGCTTTACTCTACAAAACTGGGGTCAAGTTCAAGGAGTATCTTGCTAATTTCACATCTGTTGGCCTAAGACACAAGAGCAATAATTAGTGAATTTAATGGCATTCATTTCATTTTCAAATAATTCAGGAACTAAATGACAGAAACCTATGAGTTGTGCCTGGGGAAAAAATGTCCTTGATTGGTGCAATTAACTCTGTTAAGCTCTGTCATCTTCTATTGTGGTCCCCTCCTCAGACCTACTTAATTAGAATCACTTGGGCTGAGCTCTGAAATCTGAATTATTAATAAGTTTTCACAATGGTGGCAGATGATCAGCCAGGTTTGGGAACCAGCCAGTCAGGGAGTCCTTTCTAAATGTGACTCCATTTTAGCCTCTTGCTGCTTCCTCACACATACACACCAAGAGCACTGGAAACTGAAGCCCAATCCTAGGCAGAGTGAGGAGGAAGGAGGACTGGTCACAGGTTGATTTCAGTACAAATACAAAAGACAGCTCTAATTTGATTTTTCATTTTCCCTTTTTGTGTGAGATTTTTTATTTGCCCAGAAAAATCAATCAGATCTTTATCAAATGGCAGAACAGAAGGAAAGGCATGGAGTACACAGTCACCCAGGAGACGGGACTGTTAAGACATTTGTTTGCAATGTAACCTGACACCAGGGTAATAAGTTGTTCTTGCCTTTCAAATTTTAATTGAAGAGCCTGAGCAGGAAGCATACACCTGGAGAAGGAGCCAAGACTCAGGCTAGAGGTGTTTCGTCTTCAAATACTGAGCTCTTTCTTATAGGTCAGAAACCTAATCAAGGCTTCAAACTTCTCAGGATCCTTGGTTTTCTCAAAAAGTAGAATTAGACAAAATGACCTTGAAAGTACATTCTGACTTAAAAATACTTCTATACTTGGAGAAGTCCACAGTCTACTGCTAAGTAGACTTGCATCAGTCTCATCCTCATACCTCTGCTCTGGAAAGTGAAGTGGCAGAGACCAGACAAGGTGTTGGGGAAGTGGTGGGTGGGGATGGAGCCTGGAAGCTCACGCCACTAAGTCACATCTGACAGGAGAACCAAGACTGTCAGGAGTGGTGAAATGTGGGAGAATATAGAAGCTTATATATGGCTCCAGGGGCAGCACTCAGTCCTGAGGGGCAGATGTAACACCCCTGACTCAGATGCAATGTCAACCTACTCTTGCTGGTCCTTCTGGAATGGGGAGGTCAGCTCCACCAAGAGACCTCAACTTGGCAGATTAGCCCAAGTTCTGAGCATCATATCAGCATCCCTGGGCTGAGTGACTTACCTGGAAGCGAAGGATGATGGTCCAGATGAGGCCAAGGGTCAGTCGGTGATTCCCATCCACAATGTCATGGGACCCCATGTTCTCAAGATGGACTCTCTGCTCCTTCAGGAATTGAAGGGCCTTGTCCACATTCTCCAGACAGTGGATGCGCATTCTTCCTTTGGTTGGTTTAGGCTAGAAATGAGAGCAGAGGTGGAAACAGATCATGCAACAGGGCAGAGACAGCCTGTCATGCAGGGCTCCCCCATCTAAAGCACTAAAAATCTTGTGTGTTCATTTGCTCCAAAAACACATTTATCTAAGTCTTGGAAACGAAATGTTTGCTTAAGGGGGTTATAACCAATTACTTTCCAGAGGTTTGCTTAATTGTGGAAGCTACATAATTTACAAATGACAGAAACGGGAAACTTAGACACAAATCCAATTTTCATAGAGAATTCCAGTGCTACTGCTGCCATCTACACAGCTTTTTGCAGATGCATGGCCAATACCTGTGAGGATTTTCTAATTATTTTCAATATAAAAATAGATTATCAGGCTGGGGATATAGCTCAGTTGGTAGAGTGCTTGACTTGAATGTACAAGGCCCTGGATTCAATCCACAGCACCATGGGGAAAAAAAAAAAAAAAAGGTTTGCCACCCGCTGGCTTGAGTTATTTCCTAAAGATGGCACAAAATAAAGATGGGCCACACCACCAAGTCATGAGAATTTCCATATGGTGGTTTTGTGAGGGGAACAGGGAAGGGGATAAACAAAGGGATTACTTGCTAAAAAGAAAGAAAAAGGGGGAAAATGATAGTAGTCTAATTTGAACACCCCAAATGTTCCTTCCTTTCCCCCAGTTATGTCAAAATCTAAATGAGGCCCTAGGAATGTAAACATTCAAAATTAAAACAAAAGATATACACATATGTAACATATACACATATACCTACTATATATCTCTAAGATATCTGCTACACACACACACACACACGTAACATATTTACTATAAATATTTTATTTACCTACCTACTGTATGTGTGCTGTGTGTGTACACACAAAGTTTCATTAGGTCACAATTACCTATATGCCAAAACCAAGTTCATACTGGACTCCTGCACCTGCTCTTCATTTCCCATTCATTCCCTTCTAGTCCAGGGTGCACCTGGGGATGATCTCATCATCTCAAAAAGACCCAACAGGAAGCACACACCCTTGCCTGTCAGAAGAATACATTTTGCCTGGCTGATTTGTGGCTGCTGTTGTTCCCTAGCTTCTTGGCCATCGTACCATGTCCCACCCACCTTCCAGGCTCAGGTCAAGGCCCATCTTTCCATCTTGGAGACATGTACAACTACTCCAGTTCTCAGAGGTCTCTTCTCACAATTCTGCACACTGATGATGTGGTCAGAGTCCAAGAATTCATCACTGCCTTATATTTTTTATGTTGCTATTGTTTTTTATATTACTCTTACTACTTGCAATTCAACTGCTGACTGATTTTATACTACTGTATTCGTAAGGGTTTCTGGTTTGGTTCTGAGCACAGGGCATGTGTACAAGTGAACTGAATACCCACAGGTGAGGTGACCTCTGGAGAAAGGAGGCCAGGTGTGTGGCAACCTAGGTAAAACTAGGTAAAGGCAACAGCCAATATATTGGCCATTTCCTGCTTTCTTCCTCTATAGTTAAGATCTTCCTGACTTACTAGTTGGAAAATATCTGAATGGAAAGTTATTTGGTTAACAAGTGGCCATTTCAATCTGCTCTGCCCAGTTTCAGGTGAGTATTTTATACTTCCTACAAAAAAGGACATACAAGAAGAATGTTCATGAAAGAATGAACTTTGACATCAAAGAAATAAAATTATAAGCAGAGGCCTTATCGAAAGTGGTAAATTCTTGCTTAGCATTTATGAAGCCCTGGGTTTGATCCCCTGCATCGCAAAAAGAAGATGAAAACTAAGCACTCTAGGGAGGCAGGAAAAGGTATGATCGTAGACACTATCTGAGGCTGACACTGGTGCACACTCTCTCAGAGGCACCCCTACCAGCCTCCTGAGTTATACTTATTGTCATTACATAGGGTTGGGGATTAGCTCTGAGTGAAGTGTGTGGATGCTGGTACAGGGGCTTCTGACCTTTCCTCCTGCTGCAGAGAAGGTCTTCTCTTCTCTTCTTGGAGGAGATGTGTGTGGGTCAGTGCTGACCATGGTAAGGTGGATAGGGCTACCTCCTCCCTGGTGAGAAGTGCAGAACTCTGCATCTGTTTCTTTTGGCTTATCCTGATCATTTCTTGGGTTAGCTATCATTTCTCACTACTGAAAAAGTAACTATTCACAGAAGCCCCTTGCTCTTCTCACAGCCAGGGATAGAGATTTAGCTATCTCTAAGAAAGGTGTGTGAATTCTGGTACAGGGGCTCTAACATTTCTTTCTGCTGTTCAGAGGCCTTTTGTACTCCTCTCAATGTTTGTGCACCTGGCCAGTGAGGCAGTGAGTGGTATCCCTACACCTACAGGTGCTATTCCCTGCAGAGCAAGGTCAGAAGCATTCTGTGAGTTTCAGCAGAAACTCTCATGAGTTTTACCTCGTACAGGCAGAAAAGGTTATTTCCTAAGCTGGGGTGAGGAAAACAGTATGGATGAAAGGGAAAGGTCTAAGGAAAAGGAGAACAAGGAATAGATGGGGGCTGCTGGTACGTTCCCAGTGTCTACTCAGCAGAACAAAACCACAGCTCTTTCAAACTTTGTCCTGAAAACCCAGATCTCAAATGATCACTTAAGTCAAGTTCACATTCAAACAAATGCAGCAAAGAAAGAGTCTTCCCAGAATCTCCTTCCCTCAAATGGGAAACTCTTCAAAACCTCAGTGCAATGTGTGCACATTTCCACGTGGACGTGGGGTGTGAGGCAGTGTGTGAGGACAATGGTGCTTTCCCACAGGTTGAAGCAATGTGATGCATATCCCAGGGACCTCGTACTAACTGGCCATGCCAGATGACCATAAAGATGGTCCACTCCAGACCTGGATGCAACTCAAGTACTTGGGGCAAGGGTCAGCCAGGAGAAACACTAGAGTATGGGGTTGGGGATGTGGCTCAGTAGTACAGCACTTGCCCAGGTGCAAAAAAGAGAACAACAAACAAACAAAATGATATGGTGGCATGCAAGCCTGGAATTCCAGCTTCTCCCAGCTACTTGGAAAGTGGAGGCAGGGGACTGCAAGTTTGAGGCCAGCCTCGGCAACTTAGCAAGACCCTATCTCAAAATTTAAATACAAGGGTCTGGGGATGTACCTCAGTGGTAAACTGCCCCTGGGTTCAACCCCAGCACCCCAAAAACAACCAAACCAAACCTCACCAAGAAGCCAGAGGAGAAAATTGTCAGGAAAAAAAAAAAATTTTTTTTTTTTTTTGCATTTCCCTCAATATCATACCAGAGAGGAGCGAACACGTATCTGCTTTTCTCCCACTAAAGTTGTACAAATGTGTACGTGTGCTTGCCTGCAATTTTCCTATTGTTCCTGGCCTTTACATTGTTTAAAACATACACATGCAAACCAGATTTACACATGCTTCTGCTGGCCAATTTGGTATAGGATGATGATTCTGATACCCAAACAATCTCTATGCTCTCGAACAAATCAGTAATTCACTTCACAACTATTTGTCAGTAAATGGGAATAGTATCAACAATTATTTCACAGGGCTGCTGCAAAATTAACTACTGTGGTATTCTCAAACCTAGGACCTCTCTACCAGCAAACGGCACCTCAAGTATTTTCCTCCAAAAACACATTCTACTTCAAACAAAAAAGGGGACTCCTTTCATAGCTGCTCAATTCACAACAGCTAGATTGTGGAACCAACCTAGATGCCCTTCAATTGAAGAATGGATAAAGAAACTGTGGTATATATATACATACAATGGAATATTACTCAGTCATAAAGAAGAATAAAACTATGGCATTTGCTGGTAAATGGGTGGAGTTGGAGAACATCATGCTAAGTGAAGTAAGTCAAGCTCAAAAATCCAAAGGCCAAATGTTTTCTCTGATCACAGGATGCTGATACTTAACAGGGGTGGGGTGTGTGTGTATGGTGGGGGGTGTAATGGGGAGGACAAGGAAAGAATGGAGGAAGTATGGATGGTGTAGAGGAAAATGGGACCAGAGGGGTTTGGGGAAGGAAAGATAGTAGACTGAGATGGACAGTATTACCCTATGTATATGTAAGATTCTACGAATCGTGTGAATCTACATTGTGGAAAAAAAAGATATATTCCCTGCTATATAATTATATCTAAATGGGTTCTACTGCCATGTATAATTAAAAAGAAAAAAAAGAGAAAAGAAAAGGGGACTCCCCCTCTCCCTATGCCATGGAGTTGGAACTGCTAAGATGTAGCACAGCTCTCCATAGACATGGGAATGTTAAGAGTATAGGACTCTCCCAGTAAGAGCCAGAAAAGCTGACTGTATCAATCAAAGGGCACATTTAAAACCAGAAGAGAAATGTGCCCCAAGTGCAGGGATGACAATATTACTCTTTTAATTCTGACACCCCAAACTGAATTCTAGACTTGAGAGAAAGATTAGGTGATAGAGAAAAATGTGGTCAGCAGTATCCCAATGGAGAGGTAAGATGGAGGTGGGAAGAGGATACAAAAATACAGAAATACTGACCCTTGGACTTCTATGTAAGAACTCTATAATTCGAAGCTTATTGAGAAGTGTTGATTTACAGAGATTTTAAATAAATATTATTATTATTATTACTGCCATACAGCAGTAAGAAATTCAAATTGGGCAAAATATTGTGTGATAAAAGTTATTGGGAAGGAAGCTTGCTTTATCATCTTATTGCCCTACCTTTGTGATTTAAATCACTTTCCTGTATTTCATAACTGAAGCTCATCCATCTTCAGTGCAATATTAAGACAAGGCAAGGTCAGATGATGTACTGGAGACACAACATGAGGCAGAGCAAGAATCAAGACTAAAGCTCAATAATCGGCATGGTAGTGCATGTCTGTAATCCCATCTGCTGAGGCAGGAGGACCACAGCTTGGGCAACTTGGTGGGACCCTGTCTCAAAATAAAAGGTTAGGGATATATGGCTCAGTGGTAGAGTTTTTGCCCGCACTTTCAAGACCCTGGGTTCAATCCCCAGCCCCCGCCCCTAAAAAGACTAAAGCTCAAGTGTGCCAACTACCTTGTGTTTTATTTGCTTCAGAGAGGACTTCTCAAGGTTTTAAGGCATAATACTTGGAGGCAAGTTCAGGAAGCATTACAAGAAATTAATTTCAAGAGATAATAATGATCTTCCATAGCTATACATGGAAACATGTTGGTCAACTGCATAGCTTCCATGATCTAAAAATTCTTAGTTGCCATTTATTGAGCAACTATTACGTGTTCACCTCTCTCTGTTAGGTGGTTTATAGCTGTGACCACAGTTAATCCTCAAAATATCCTGATTTACTGTAATTATTATTCTTGTCATTTTACAGAGGAGGGCATGCTAGCTCAGAAAGATGACATGATCTGTCAGTATATGGTAAACCAGAACTCTAAAGGTTGTTCTTTTCATGCTACACCAAGAACCCAGAATATATAACACAAGGAAGAGAAGTACGCATTTCTTTGAGAAAGGAAGGAAGAGACTTGGTTCCCCCATCTGGTGAATAGTTTTCTTTTCTTTTAGGAGCTATTTTTATATTACTGAACTTGATCTTCTCAAAAGGAAGAGAAAACAATGGCGAAAACTAAACACAATGGAGGAGGGTGGGGGAGGACACCTCTCTCAGTTATAAACACTTTCTGAAGCCTCACCCCCAGAGTGGCTAATTTTGCAGGAAAGGAGTGTCCCCTCTTGCTTCCACTAATTATCATCAGATTCCTTGTGTGACATGGGCCTGTTCCCAAGGCAACACGTATATTTCTGTTCTGTGTCATTTCTGACGGGACAGTCTGAACAGCCTTTCACCCAAAGAAAAGGATCAAGACAAGGCTTATGGGTCTGAGATTCCAGGGGGGCTCTGAAAGCAGGGAGGTCTTCACTGAAAACATACTTGCTTTCCTTTGCCTCCTGCACCACTGTCCTGTGTCCCCCCACCCCCCCAAGGTGCTTTTTCTGTTTGCCCTTCCCCAAGGCCTCCTCTTATTCCAAATCTTTGCCAACTGCTATGGTTTGAATTTGAGATATTCCCCCCAAGAAAAGCTCATGTGTCAGTTGATGCAGGAATGCTAAGAGGTGAAATGATTAAATCACAGAGCTGTTGTTGGATTAATCCATTCGATGGACTAATAATTTCAAAGGACTACTACACTGGTTAACTGTAGGCAGGTGGGGTGTGGCTGAAGGAAATAGGTCACTGGGAGCCTGCTCTTGGACTGTATTTTGTCTCTGGTTCCTTATGTGAATGTGCAGCGTGCGCACACACACACACAACACCCCTGGGGTTTTGTGGCTGCCATGAGCTCAGCAGCTTTCTTCCACCTAGATGCTCCGCCTCATCGCCTCAGGCTCAGAGCAGTGGAGTTGGCTGAACACAGACTGAAACTGTGAGCCCAAAATAAACACTTTCTCCTCTAAGCTGTTGTTGTCAGGTACTTTGGTCACAGTGATGAAAAGCTAACACACCAACCATAACTTTGTCCCAAATCCATGATCAATCTACTTTATTAGTCTAAGGGAGAAGTCTCTGTGGTCTGAAAATATTATCCTAATTGCTCACCACAGCAGCCAATCCCAAGCTCTACCTGAAACAGTGTGGCCTTGGGCTAATTCCCCTGTATGGTCCCTTCCTAGGTCCTTGGCTCTGCCTGGACAGCCCAACTGGCTGTGCAGCCTTGAATCTGCATCATTTATATCCAGCAAGGTTCTAGGATTTGTAGAGCTATGGAATATATTCCCAAGATGGAAAAGAGAAAACAAATACTTCCTAGAACCGAGCAGATTTCCTTTTTGAATAAAAGGAAGACACCAGGGACAGAACTTTGAAGGGTGCTTTGGGAGGTCCCTGGGAGGTAGACTGCCATGTCCCACCTTAGTAATTGCCACTCTTTCTCCACAGGCGGCCAATGGAACCCTGAAGCCACCTGGGCAGACAACTCTGCAGTGCTGGACAGAGCACCAACTCTGGGAAGTTAAGAATTCTCTGGGCCTTGAAGTGATACAAACCGCTGCCTGGCCTTGACAGCCCCTTAGTTGGAGTTACAATGTCTACAACATGGTCACTTCCTGTAGTAAAACACATGCTAGGGACTGTGGTGTAGAAGACTGGCCAACATGCAAGATGAATTCTAAAGGATCTGCTGATCCTGTTCAGGTGAAGAACACAAAAACACCAACTGGCCTCAGGATACCTGTTTGATCAACCTTTGCTTATGTTTCTATCTATTAATCAAAAGTGAATTTTTACTACAGAGACGCACATGTCTCTCTAGCATCAGCAGGATAGAATGGGAGGTGCTAATTCTAAAATCTCCTCTAATAGGTTATAAAGTTGAACTCATTTCATACTAGTGTCCAACTTTCTCCCTACACATCAAACTTCGAACTTTCAGAAGAGTATCAGTGAGTTTTACCCAATTAAAACTAATCAGGTATGCCAGCTGTGGTGGGGCACACCTGTAATCCCAGTCACTTGGAAGGATCCAAGTTCGAGGCCAGCCTAGGCAACCTGGTGAGATTCCTGTCTCAAAATAAAAAAGTAAAAAGGGTTGGTGATATAGTTCATTAGTAAAGCATCCTTGGAGTTAATCCCAGGTACCAAAAAAACAAACAGTTCAGGTGACACCACACTGAGTCCCATTACCTCCTGCCGGTCTCTTTCGTGATCAGGATCTACTGCTAAGAACTCAGTGGGAAAGGAGGATACCGACAGACAGGATGGGCCACAGTCCAAGTTACATGATGTACAGCAACACTGGCCTTGGGCAGGCCACTCTAACTCTGCTAATGCTCTCTGTAGGGCAGAGGTAATACAGGTTGCCCACTTCATCAGACTCTGAGAACTAAACAAGATGTGTGCCAGTATTCTATAAATCCTAAAAATTAGACATACTGATGTTATCATCATCACTCCTTTCAAAAAAGGAACTCCAGTTTAGCCAGGAAGCTTGCCCACCAGGAGTACTCCTCACCTGGGTCCTGTGGATGCCATGCCTCTCTTGGGCTGGCTGAGCCCTGCACACCTATGAAGATTTCTTGGCACTTCACTCAGAGGTTTCTTTCCTCTTCTCAACTCTAGGGCCTTGAGGTCATTAATTTGGTACTCCAGCATTCAGAACTCTCTGTTATTTCACTCTACATTTATACAATTAGACCCCAATTCATCAGGGAATTCGTTCTTCCATGGCTGCTTGTTTGGAATAAAACTAAATTCTCCCATTTCCCAATGACATTTAGAAAAACAGGTTCTATCGGCAGTCCACAAAACCCTGTTTCAACAAACAATATACGCTGCTGTGATCTATAAACAAGGGCTTTATGAAAAAACTTGCTCAGAGTGGTTCAATATAGGTAAATCCTTAAATAGGCTTAACAAATCTCATGGTAAATCTATCTTCTCCACCTAGCTAGCTCAGCCTGTTTTAGAATTAATGGTTGCCAAAAAAACTAAGCAACAACAACAAAAAAAAAAACCCACACAGAGAAAACAAAAAAATCCACCTTTTTTGTTGCTTTCAATTATTAAAAAGACTGATGGAGTAATAAGATAATCAGGAAACAACAGGCCAGCAAAAACCAATGGCATCTGCGATTGGTAACAGCAGGGGTTGGGGAAGAGCTCTTTATCTCAGTGACAGGGAGAGCTCAGTGCAGCAGGAACAAGGCAGAAAACTGGCCACCTAGAATCATTTTTCCCTATGGAGGCCCAGGAAGGGAAGGTGCAAGCACAGGTAAGCTTCCAACCTTTATGACCTTTGGCCATAACTTCACTATCACAACGCAGGCCTGAGGATATTATGCCAGGGGCCCCACTCGTTCCCAATGTTAATGCTGCTGTACGTGACCCTTCGCCCCTCAAATCCTGTTCTTTCCTGGCCCTGAGATCAAGGTGCAATTACAGAGTGAACTGAACAGGTTTTGTGCTCACACTTTTATGTGTCAATAGGATGAAGTAAAGGGTGGCTCTATATTTTTAGAGACTTTTTGAAGTCTCTATATACCTTTATGCAGAGCTATAGTTCCCAGTGATCTCACAGTAAGACCCTGGAAAATAATTTCTTGTCAATTCAATCCCAATCAGCAACAGCAAAGTCCAATGGTATTCTCATTGCCCCATGTACCTGAGACAGGGAGTAGACACTCTGGACACACAGCTTGTCCAGGTCAGGGATGAAGATGGGAATTTCTGTTCCACAGTGGATCAGAATCATGTTCCTTGATAACACAAATGCCCACCTAAAACTTGTCAAATTTAACTCAAATTCTATTGGGCCAAAATCCAGGGTAGAGTTAGGGTGAAATTTGCTGGATCATTCATCTAACATTTCTTTAAAGTTCACTAAGAAACACACACGCACACACACTGTACCTGTCTTCTCCTTTGTAAAGGATTCTAAGAATCTATTGATAAAGTAAAACTGGACAACCTAGTTAGTTCCTCAAACATTTATCTATATCTACTGTCAACCTGGTGGTCAGTGCTGGGAACAGAACACCAGGCAACGGAGATGGAGCTCCAGATGGAGTGTAAACATTCATGTTACCAGGGAACCCTGGTGCAGAAACCCCAGCTCTGATGGAATGTTACCTGATGGCAGTTAGCTGTGTTCATTAACTGATCCAGGCCTGGAAGCTCTAACCACCTCAACAGTTTTGGAATCTAAATATGCAAGAATCCCTTGGGCAACCCTCAGGGAGTTCTCTTCCCTGCTGAGAGGGTCTCTAACTTGAGGTCTACTGGCCTCAGCAGCCAAGGACAGTCTGGTTTGTGTCTGTTCCATAAAATTCCATGGACTAAACACCCAGTGGTCAAAGAGACCGAATATCTCCAGTCCAAATGGATGAGGGCTTTATTTCACTCACGATATGGTATCCTTACTTTTGGAATACAAATAACTGGACTGTTCAATGTATAATCCTGGTGAGCTGTGAGGAAAAGATAATAAATGAATTATAAGGCAACTGAGGATTTTACAAAGTGCCATGTCTCAGCTAAAAATTTCTGATACTGACTGCTTAAGAGGGTGGAAATGGTGACCACTGCCATTCTTCATCCCTAGTCTCTTAGGTTTCTCTGGGTCACTGTCTACAAATTTATTGCTAGTGGCAAAAAAAGAGAGGAGTAGGAGGTATTCACACATAACTAAGAATTATGGTTCACTGGTCGGTTTTTCCCTCCCTACTAATATTTTTGTTGCCCTATTCAGGACAAAGGACAATGGGACTGATCCCATTTATTATATCGATATTATCAAGGACATAATCTTCTTGGTATAAAAGAAATACAAGTCATCAAAGGTTTACAATTCACTCCATACAGAAGATTTGACCATATTGGCAACAAAAATAAAAGACCAAACTGATTTCTATCCATGTGACCTTTATAGCTACTTTCAAAACATTAAAAAAATGAATAAACAATTTTATTAGGTCAAAAAAAAAAAAAAAGCTGAGAGACAGGGGAAAAAAATCTGGTTAAAAAAATTATATTTTTATAAGCAGCATATCATAGAAATTCCAGCCTAGGCTCTCAAAGAAGTTTCACTTCAAGAAAACAAATCAAAATGCAATAAATGACTAGCCTCTCTGCCTCCCCCATGTGGGCTGAATACCCACGTCACAAACCACCTTCTTTTAATAGCCATCATGGTTTTGAGTGAGGGCTTCTTTTCTTGTCTAATCTGACCATAAACTCTCACAGAAATTGAGGCAGTAGGACCTACATGTTCAGATAACAATCAGCAAGGACAGAACTTAGTTTAGATGAGATGGGACTTCACTATCTTATAGAGGAAAAGTCCCCCCCCCCTTTATTTGTACTGGGGATTGAACCCAGGGGCACTCGACCACTGAGCCACATCCCCAGCCCTATTTTGTATTTTATTTAGAGACAGGGTCTCACTGAGTTGCTTAGGGCATCGCTAAGTTGCTGAGGCTGGCTTTGAACTTGCGATCCTCCTGCCTCAGCCTCCCAAGTGAAAAGTCCCCATTCTTGAACAGAAAGACAGCGAGAGAAAACTTTGACTCTATTTTCACTCCAGCTCAGACACAATTCTTTCAGTGGGCTAATAATAGGGAAAGGTATAACCTTGGCCCCTTGCCTATGGTCATAGATACATGGGTTCGTCTATAGAAAGACCTGCTGTGGATGTCAAGTTACAGGGTGGAAATCAAGTTAAAAATAAGGCTTTCTGGCAGCCCTGCCAACCACCATCATATTTTCCTGGTGATGTCAGTGCAGATGTGGGGCTCTATCCCTGCGCGTCAGCTCTTGGCTCAGTGTCACCACTACCTATGGAACTACATGTGCTCTGGTATAAAATATAGCATTTACTTTCAAACCAATGTGAGACAAAACCTGTTGGGTCAGCCACAGAGATGGTTTAAGTTTCTCTGATTTAAGGTGCATAAATAAAAGTCACATCAGAGAGGGCTGCAGCAGCTCTGGGAAACAGAATGGGGACAGAATTTTTACTGCAAGATGACAACTTTCCTGCCCAAAACAGCAGGGTGAATTCATTGGATGCTCTGTTCCCAAGGAGACAAAAATACCAGCTCTCCTCCACCCCCAGAAAAAAAAGGATGCAGGGAAGAAAACAAAAAAACATCAGAAGCCACTGAATTCAATTCTTGCCACCTTGAAATGAAAACTCAGATTTTCCAGAGAATCAATAAGATACAAATTTAGAAATCACTCCATGATCTCACGTAGAATGCAAATTCATCCTTGAGCCAGCATCTAAGTCTGGCTCTTCAATTTTCAGCACTGTGCCCTGTTTAATAGGGACACCAGCCAGGATCTTTCTGACCAAAGGTAGCAACCTCACAAATTACCAGAATGAGGCTGCTTTATTATAGTTCAAGAATGTCACCCACAGAAAGTGAAGCTGGGGCTTTCCCTAAAGTTTTGCCTCACACATCAAAATTCTCCTTTGCAAAAATATTGTTAATTGCAGAATTCAATGATAGGCAAATCCACACATGAGTTTTCAAAAATATTTTCCTACACTACCATTTCCACTTACCAGTCTCTCTCCAGAGAGGACCTCCAGCAGCTTGATGAGCATCCGTCCATCTCGAAGGTCAGTGTACAGGTCTGTGATCCGGCAGGACACTCGGGCAAGGTGAGAGTTGACCCACTTGGTGAAGGTCTTCTTTTGCACAGCTTCACGCTCATCTGCAAGAGGAGAGCTCACTGTAACCATCAACCACAGCCCTGGTGGCAGCAGGTACATGCCAGCAGGGCCACAAAAGCCCAGTCAAAAGGGAGGAGGTCAACCAAACCAAACTCCAATAGAAACTCTACTTAACTGCTGTCATCGCTCTGAGAACAAAAAAACTGGACAATCGTTGAACATGTGAGCTCCTAGGCATTCTGCCAGCAGAATATCCTTCATTTCCTTTTCTCCCATTCCTGCTCAAGAGGCATCAGGATACAGTAAATGACGACAAGGTGTGTGTGGGAGGTGTCTTTGCAATTCTGCCCAATACTGTAATATTTGGTAGAACTTCTATCTAGTGTCAAGTTATAGCTACTATTCCCCCAAAAGGCAAGTGTGGAGAAACATACAGTATATGAAAGAATGTGGAAGAGAAGCTCAGGAACAACAGGAAACTGCTTCCCTTGTGTGCAAAGGCTTAGGCAACACCTGACAAGATAAATTTACTCATGACCTTGATGGGCACTGCTTCTTTCACAGGTTCAGTCACATGCTCTGGGGACAAGAGAGAAAAAGGCAAGCAACCAGACAAGAGTACAAAGAGATCCAGCCAAGCTTTAGGAGAACAGAGGCTGAGCCCAGGTCGTCAAGAAAAGTGTAGTGAGATCGTTGGCAGTTCCAGTGTCCTATTCTACAAAACTAGTAGACTCCAATTTCAACCATCCATTGAAAAGGCAACTGCTGGTTTAAATTATGGTAGTTGTGCATTCAAGTTATCCAGAAAACAGCAATAACTTTTTCAAGTCTTGGTAATTCAAGCTTCTTCAATCTGAATCATAAAACTCCATAGACACTTAAGCCCAGAATTGGACCTCCACAATCCATATAAATAGGTTTCCAAACTCCTTGCCTCTGCAGCATTTTCTAAGTGAGGCAGTCGAAGACCTTCAACAGACATCCCCAGAGGGTGCCCTAGACTCACCCTCTTATCTTCCCTGACTCCTCTTGGACAGAGCTACTCTCCTCTCCTACCACTAGAGTAGCTATTATTTCTAGTTCCATCAGTACCCAAACTCTACTCCTCCTAGGGCAAACTCAAACACAGGAAGATGTTTATGCATGACTCTACAAAAGCAATGGAGAACTCAATAATTCCTTATATATTTGAAAACCACTGGGTGACAAAACTAAAAAGCTACTCGCACTAGATGGGGCATGTGCCCAATGGCCTGAGGGTACTGGGTTCCCAGGCTGGCCACGGGGTCAGCAAACAGTCTGGTACCTACGGTCTGCCTGAAAGCTTTGCTGAGTCCTCCACTATCCCCACCACAGGGAGGCTGTGAGGCAGAGACAACAGTGGATGAGCATTTACTAATGCCAACCTGGCAGGTGAGCCAGCAGAAGCCAGCAGGGCACCTGCCAAGACAACAGGCCACATGCTGCAATCAGCTCTTTGAGGTCCAGCTTCTCCCCTAAAGGTTCAGTCCCTCCAGATGGAAAATGGGCCTTTCCCCAGGGACAAAGGCCAACCAGAAACAAAGGATCAGACAAGCAAAATAGGGAGGAGAAAAAGGCAGTAGGGCCTCATCACAGCCTAAGAAAGGAGCTGCATGAATCACACCATGACGGGTCAGGAGGAGAAGACCACCCACATTCATTAATAACTGCATAATCATGAGGGATGGTAACTTTACCACTATAGTGACAAGGGGAGCTGCATCTTTTGGTTTAGGTTGGCTGCTTTGAAAGAGCAGGTCCACAGTAGAATATGAAGACTTCCTAAGCCTTTGGTAGGGACATTTCACAGATGGTCTCTTCCCAGGAGGCAAGTAACTCCCGATTCAGATGCATGTAGAGTCAACTAATTTTTTTTTTCACTCGTAATATCCTTTATGTGCTACACTAGGGTTGGAAAATGTCTTTAATAAAATCCTTGATGGGTAACTGAGGCTGTTAATGAAGGGTTTGGGGCTCAAAGTCACTGCCACACCCAGCCTATCAAAGGAGCAAGATCAAAACAAAAACCTGCTTGGATTACAGCATTTCTAAACAAACAAGCACAAAATGAGTTCCTCAGCCAACTGTCTGTCACTCCTTTGAGTGAATCTCACACTAAAGTAACATTCCCTGCTTTTTAAAGGTTCTTTTACGAGGAAATTCCAAGGATTTGCTTCAGACTCTAGGAAGCACACTCCCTCCTCAGCACTCTGCCCTGATACCACCCAACCCCAACCCCAACTCTGCACCCATGAAGAGACAAACAGTGAGGTCAAGGGTGGGAGCAGAGACTGAGCTGAAACTAAACAGACCAGGATCTGTGAAGGAGGGCCCAGAAACTCTAGGAAGAGGATGATGAGGAAAAGAAACTAAGAACATGAAAGAAACAAGAGCTAGCACTGCTTTCCTATCTGCCCCTCCCTTTTCCTCACAGGTTAAGGAGCAGGAGAATGATAGAAAAACCACAGGGTCATAGCTCCTCAGGTTCACACCACCACACTGGAAAAAGCATGAAGATTCTACTGGGGAACAGGACCAGATCAACACCCTTATGACACACCAGGGGCAGGAAACTCACTCAGCAGAGACACACAAAAGCCTGGTTGGCCAGCAGCCCTCTCACAGGCAGCCTGGTGAATGACAAACACTTCTGAATCAGAAGGAGCGAGAGGGAGGGTAAAGTCCACCCTGTGGTACAGTTGAGGATGAGGCTCCTGTCCTTGGGGACCCAGTCCTTTGTTCCACCCTTCCTAGGAAGGCACAATATCAACCTCACACTCCCCACCTGGCAAGGCTGGGGGAGATAGGCCAGATGCTGTGGAGAAGCAGGAGGCCCTTGGCACATGCAGTGGTGAGGCAACCCAGAGGAGGGTTTCCAAGCCCAAGCTGCTGTTGCCAGCCGACCTGATAAGGTGGAGGAAGCAGTTCAGGGAAGAGGGCCATCTTCCAATCCTATGAGTATGAAGCAGCTGTGGTAATGTAGAAAGGAGTCCTTACAAGCTCATACTGATCTGATTTTTAAAATTTTTTTAGTTGTCAATGGACCTTTATTTTTACTTATTTATATGTGGTGCTGAGGATGGAACCCAGTGCCTCACACATACTAGGCAAGTGCTCTACCACTGGGCCACAACCTCAGTCCCCTGATCTGATCTGATTTTTCAGACCAGAGATTCTCTATGGGGGCAATTTCGGCACCCCACCCTCTCCCCTAGTGGGACATCTGGCAATGGCTACAGGCTTTTTTGATGATCATGACTGGGGAAGGGGATAGGAGCTACCAGCATGTAGTAAGGAGAGGTTAGGCTGCTGCTAACATCTTAACACAGAACACTGGGCTTACACCAATTAGAGCTGGCATTCATGGAGTCTCAGACTGCACTTAGAAGACACCAGAGTCGGGGTGTTATTCATTCGTCATTCTGTGTGCCCACATCAAAAGCTTTTTGACACTGATGGTTTGCATATCCTGATGGCAGCAGGACATTCTCTGCTTTCAGACTCACTCTTTCCACAAAGCAAAGGATCAGGACCATGGCTGGGAGAACAGGGCAGCCCCTGTCTGGGACAGAGTGATGGTAGGCATTTCGGTCCCCTAGGTCATTTCCATTCTTTTCAGAACCCATTATCAAGTCATGCCTGTGCGCCTCCCCCCTCAGTGGGAGGAGCATGGTGAGGCAATCCACATGGCCAAGAGGAGGGAGGTTAGAAAGAGAACTCCTGATGCTGCTCTCAAAATATACACTTCCCCAAAACATGAATTCCACCAACAGGTCCCTATATCTCTGAGAACCTAGGAACCAGAAGCAGTTCCTGGTGCAAAGATCCAGTCAGGTTGTAGTTAATTCCACACACTCAGAGATATACTAGCCAACTACTGACCAATGAGAACTACCAAGAGGAAGATCAGGAAACCCATTCTCAAATGAATGACAACATTTACATCGGTTTCTGATCCATGAAGGAGAGAAGTATAAGTGACATCCCAGGACTGGTACTCTTTCCACCAAACGATTTTCCAGGCACACCTGCAATAACACCATTGTGCATCAGAAAAGCAATTTATACTTCCCCAAAGCTCACTAGACCCTCACAGCAACTGTCAGGGAGGGGGAATCCAACAGTTCTCTCCAGCAAAGCAAGAGGCCCAATGAGTACCACCAGACTGCAGTGGTAGGGCTGACACATCTGGGGTGCTCTTGGGTATTGCTTTGTCTTTCCCATTCTTCAGTCACAAAGGTGTAGCTACACTTTTTCTCTTCAAAGTGCCAAGATTCGCTGTCCTTTGTTATCTAATTTCCAATAGAAAACTTGAAATTTTCAGTGTGCGTCTTTAAAAGGGGAGATATTTAGAGCAGAGAAACATACTTGATTGATGGGTTAGGCCAAAAGGTTATGGGTATCCTCTTTATTATCATCCCCTCTAAAAGCACATAGTCTACTTTTCTTTTTAGGGAATGGTCATTATCAATATTGGAAAGTTGTAATGCTTCAATATTTATTTATTCTGAAGAAAGTTACAACGGGAAAAATGAACACTATGTTAGCATGAATCAAAGTTGAGGACATAGCAAGAGCTTTGATGAACAAACGGTGTCATGGTTTGAATGTGAGGTGTCTCCCAAAAGCTCATGTGTGAAACAAGGCAAGGTTCAGAGGAGAATGATTGGGCTGTGAGTTTTAATCTAATCAGTTATTTAATCCCCTGATAGGGATTAACCAAGTGGTAACTGAAGTGGTAGGGTGTGGCTAGAGGAGGTGGGAATTGGGGTGTGGCTTTGGGTATATATTTGTATCTGTTGAGTGGAGGCTCTCTCTGCTTCTTGATGATGTGAGCTGCTTCTGTCTGCCAGGCTCTTCTGCCATGATGTGCTACCTCACCTCAAGTCCTGAGGAATGGAGCTGGCCTTCTTGGACTAAGACCTCTGAAACTGTGAGCCCTCAAATAAACTACTCCTCCTCTACAGTTGTGATGGTCGGGTCATTTAGTCACAGCAGTGAAAAAGCTGACTAAACCAGACGCGTATTAGACTATGTAAACTATAGGGCAGCATCCTCACCACATGCCATAGCTCTGGCTATGGAAAGAAACCAGAGCCAGGGATGAAGGCAGGCCTAAAGGCATGGAATGTCCTGGAAGGAAAGTGAGGGAGAAACAAAGTAACTGTCAGGTGACTCTAATTCATTATTCTCTAAACCTGTAAGTGTAACACAAGAATATGTTCTATCAGGTTCCTCTTCAACTGTGCTAAGAAAACAGCCTGTCCTAAGAAAGAGATGGCAATCATGTGCAAGTTTTACTAAAGCACAGATTAAGTTAGGTGTAGACTTGGTTTTAAGTAGGAAAGGAGTTATAAGAATAGAAGCTGAGAAGAACTCAAAAGGAGATATAAAGTAATCATCTTTATATAATAATATAATCAAACATATTCCCACGACTGGCTATTTAAAGCTGACTAATCAGAAATTGAGATTAAAATAAACTCCAACATTACAAAGTGCATGCTATACACAGAACTCTAATCTAAGATAAGGCCTCTTGAACTCTGAACTAAAAGTCTAACTGGGAAAACAAAACAAGAAGTTAAAAGAGAACATGAAGATATTATAGAGACGTAGAGGATCAACTGCAAAGAATGATTTTGACAACAAGCTTTTTGGGATGTTTGGAAAAAAATGCTCAACAGTTAAGATGGTTTTAGGTCCCACCACCATCAATTATGAGGTTTCCCCCTGCCCTGAGCCTCTCTCCCCACCCTAATCCACCTGAAACATCACTGCCATAGTCATCCTCCCCAAACAGTAGCCTTTCAAAGCTGCACCATTACACAAAAACTTCCACGATCCCCAGAGTTTAAGAGATCACCTAAACCTCTGAGTCTGCCATCTGAAGGTCTTGAGCATTCTCTCCTAAGACACCAGCTTCATCTGGGATGCTCCCTGACACACCATCTGGGTGTTTCCACCCAAGAGGTCTTGCTCATGCTCTGAACTCTCCCTAAGCACATTCGGTCTTCACATTTACTTACACCATTCTTCTAACCCAGAAGGCCCTTTCTCTTCCCTCACTTTCTTTAATATCTAGGCCAAGATTTGCTGTCCCAGGAGGCCTGGCAATCACCATTTGATGGGATATGGTCTCTCAACTTTTTATTAGGTACCCAGTGTCCTATCTCCTCCACTAGTCTGCAGCTGCCTCATGGACAGAGGCTCAATTCCACACTTAGAGCCTTAGCATACACCAAGAAGGGATTGGACACACAATAAACATCTGCTGAACCTATCAGCAAACCCCCAGTGCCCAATAAGGAGGCTTTCAATAAATCTTGCTGCTGGTAGTGTTCCTCCAGAAATTAGGGGGAGCGGTGCTGGAGAAAGTCCCAATCATATAGAAATGACCACTTAAATGTTATCACTACACAACATAAAACTTCTCAAAAACTGAATTTTTTATGTAGTTGTTTCTAAATGTCTGAAATATGATAAAAATGCCATTTTGTGGTACTATCTTTCAGATTAAAGAGTTTGACAAATTTTGTTTTGTTTTGTTTGGGGGCAACTGCCACCACATAATTACACAGCAAAGTTGCAAAATATACAAGGGGATAACTACAGTGTTACATGACCCAAACAACTGAACTGTCACAAGACTTAATTTATACCAATATTTGTAATTTATCCATTAAAGTTCAATTCTTGAGTTCTTAAAAAAAAAAAGGGGGGGAATCCTAATTCAAAACAAAAGAAAACAGTGAACACAATGGGGTGGAGTCCTCTTATGTGCCTTAGCATGAAAAAATAAATATGCCATTTCCCAGGAGAAGCATGCAAAACACACGGAGCAGGAAACAGGAAACAGGCAACTGACTGTATTGATAATAGAGAATCAAACTGTTATCTTGAGGCAGCAAGAGGAAGGAAACTAATCTTTTGACTGAAGGCCTCCCTGTGACGGATTAGTCTAGGGGCCCTCAATTCATGTTTGCTGGTTTGTATATAAATAGAACTTGAGTTAAAATATTTTTCCTAACAGTTTAACAGTCTTTGGGGACAACACACACATAAACATCTGTCTAAATGTAGGTGCCCCAAATAGCAATTCTCTGCTGATATTTATAGTCTGAAGTGCGGACTATAAAACCAACTACAAACTCTGTATAACCCTGTACCTACTGCTTGCACCAGCTGAGCAGCCCCTGCTTGTAACTTACAGTTTGTTGTCTGAGCAGCATGGCTCCAATTCTGCCAAGGTGGAAACTGAGGCACAGCAAGGGAAACACAAGAGAACACCTGGGGTCCTGCCTCCCTGTCAGTCATACTTGAAGGTGAGACCCTTAAAAACACAATCCTAAGAAGCTTAGGCTATGAAGGGGCTGAGGTTTGGTGAGGATTCCTCTGAAAACAACTGAAGACAAGAGCCAGAATCAGTGTCGATTAAGTCATGTAAAGGGTAAAAACCAGGAGGAGAAAGTAATGGCCTTCTAGAAAGAGAAACAGGACTCCATTAAAAAAATATTTAGACACTGTTTGCTAAAAATTAGTGTTTCCATACACAGACAGCCATATGATGAACCTGCTAATTTATCCTCCATCTCTGCAGGACAGGGCAGGAAGAAACAGCCTGGAACTGCAGCCAGGGAGAATTTGGACAATGGATGAAATGAGCCCAACTCTCCTCCTATACACTAGGATGCTGTGTTTGGATCCTCACTAGCCTTACCTTGTTTATTAAAAACTGTTTTTAACTATATGAGACACATAAAAATTTTGGTGACTCACTTGAAGGCATGCTGCTAGCAAAGATACATCCAGCATTAGAACCCACAACTATCTGAACTCAAGAATATCAAAGCCCCACCACTCTAACCACCCCACCCTGCCTGAGGAAAACAAGATATCACCTCCCCAAACAACAGGGAAAAGTCATGACCATTCATCTCAGGACAGTTTCTTATGATTTAAAATGTAAATTTAAAACAGTAGTCTACAAACTTCCGCCTATAGTCTATTTTATATAATCTGGGAGCTAGAATGCCTCTTATACATTTTAAGACCCTATGTAGCCTGCAAAACCTAACTTAGCTACCCTCCGCTCTTTACAGAAAACGTTTGTCATTTTGTGGTTTAAAACATTCATAGTATCTCTAGCAGCATAATCCATTTTTAGACTCTACTTTCAAGTCAATTTTGGCTTAGCAAATGTGCACTGAGTACTCACTGTGAACAAGGCACCATACCAGGCACTGATTTAATCTCCTCTGGTAAGCATGATGCCACGCTGGTGTTTGGTAGCATCATGCTTTTTTTTTTTTTTTTTTTTTTTTTTTTTTGGGGGGTGATAATGGGTGGGGACTGAACCCAGGCCGCTTTACCACTGACTTATATCCCCAGCCCTTTTTAGTTTTTGGAGACAGAGCCTTGCTATATTACCCATGCTGGCCTTGAACTCGTGATCCTCCTGCCTCAGCCTCCTGAGTCACTGGAATTTCAAGCATGTGCCACTGTATCCAGCATAGCATGATTTTTTAAATGTTATGTTACTATGTCTCTGCCCAGAGGTCCAGCCAGGCAGGGGGTGAACATAGGACCCCCTTTCTCTCCCCAGAATCTCATTTGGTTATCATGACATAACAGGATGAATAGTGTGCTACCCCACCTGTCAGAACTTTCACCTTCTGAGAATTAGGAAGGGTCCTGGACTTAGAACTGCTCTGCACATGCTGCAGACTACTCTGCCTGGTTCTTACTTTGATGGACACTACGTTCACCATCACCTCTCCTCCCCCAATTCTCCCTGAAAGAAGGCAGACAGAAGGTAACTTGTAATAGCCTTCAAGTTAGAAAAAAGCTGGAATTAAACCAATACCATAACCGTAATTATTAAACTTGTATGGCACAATGTTATAATACAGACTAATATTAATATAAAGTAGTGGGAAAGAAATTGTTTTTATGGATTCCTTTTTTCCTTTTCCTGTGAATAAATTTTCATTTATTTATTTAGCTTTGATCTTCCTATGTTGCCCAGTCTGGGCCTGAACTGATGATCTTCCTGCATCAGCATTCCAAGTAGCGGGGATTACAGGTGTGTGCCACCATCCCAGCTAAGGAAAGAGATTTGTTAAAAGTAACGACCATAACAAGTACACTAAAGATAAAACCTCATAAAAGTTGTTTAATGGCAACACCTGGAGGAGGCTGTCTGTGTGGCATTTTTTTCTAAGCAACTACTAACAAAGCAGTAAATGTTACACTAAACCAGTCTATCATGGGGCACACAAATTCACTGGTTAAAATCCTCCACAGTCATGCATGACTTAATGCCAAGGATTATGTTCTAAGAAATATGTCCTTGAGCAATGGTGTCATCACATGAACATCATAGAATATACTTAGACAAGCCCTGAAGGTATGAGCCCACTGCACTCCTAGGCTATGTAGTATAGCCATCATCATGTGTGCAGTCCTGAGCTGACATAAATGTTATGCAGAGCATGACTGTACTTCATTTTTCAGGGCTAACGGTAGGTAGGCTTTTATTGTAGGAGCTTTGGGATTAAGTGGAGGTAATAAAAGATATTTCAAATTTACCATGTTTCTTTTTCATGCAATGTGCTAGGGTGGGGGAGGTAGCCGTACTATTCTGTGGACCATGTGACTGGTCTAAACTGAGTGTGTACTCTGACCCCCACTTATGACTTTCATCCTTCTCCAGGTCTCCAGAATTCCTAAAGTCAAAAGAATTTGACAACAGTAAGGTTAACAGTACAACTCTTTCACACACTAGAGACACATTACCTCAGACTTTCAAGATAGAAGAGGATTCTGCTCTACTTCAACATTTCTGCACAGATGCCCAGAGAGGCCGAAGCTGCCAGTGAGATAACTGCACCAAACACAGTGGCTGCTAGAGTAGTTCTGACAGTTCTAGTAATGAGGATGTCAAAGTTAACTGTAATTCACAGACTACAAAAGAATAAGGCCCCCAGGACTTTTTTTCAAACCAGAGATACAGAAGCAAAAAATAAATAAAAAAAAATAAAGGGCTATCACACAAAGTTGACTACTTTTCATTGACAGTATATCATCTACTAAAATAATCACTCTCTCAATTTTATTGAGGAATGATGGAAACTCATCTAAAATAACCTAGTATCACAGATGTCCTCCAAATAAGGTTACATGTGAGAATTTACTCTGCGAAGGATTAGCACTGTGGAATAAAGAAAGTCACAGCAATGACAACTTCCAACTACAGAATTACAACAAAAATCCATTTAATGAGAAGAGGAAATACATTTTAAAATAAATGGACATAAACAGAAAAAACATTTTGTAAGCTGGGCGTGGTGGCGCATGCCTGTAATCCAAGCGACTCAGGAGGCTGAGTCAGGAGGATCATGAGTTCAAAACCAGCCTCAGCAACTTAGCGAGGCCCTAAGCAACTCAGTGAGACCCTGTCTCGAAATAAAATACAAAATAGGGCTGGGGATGTGGCTCAGTGTCCGAGTGTCCCTGAGTTCAATCCCTGGTCCCCCGCCCCCCCAAAAAAAAAAAATTTGTAACTGACTTCTGTTTTAGTGAATTGCATACAAATTAGTCAACTAAATCCCTTTGAACAGTGACTATGATCCATTGTAGAAACTATCAGGATTGAAACAACAGATTGATAACTAAGACTATCTCAACTTCAATGCCAAACACCAAAATCACAGTTATCTATGCAAGTAAGTCACAGACTTCATGTGTGTGTGGAGAAGAGAGGGGTGAGGTATCCAAACCATACTTGGATTTCACTAATAACAAATGATTATGACAAGACTAAAAAGAAAACATATAATTTTACAATGGTGATTTACTTCCTGCTCTAAACTAAGGAATTTTAGAACTTAGCACTATTTCTAAGTGATATCCTAGTGAATCAAACCAAAATTTCATCTCTCACAGAGTATTCTTCATTGAGAGAGTATTCACTGAATGATAGGCTCTCGACCAATCCACAACTACATACTGAACTCAGACAACTAATCCATTAACTGAAAAATTATTTCATGTAGAATAGCAAATGTTATAAACGCTAATACCTAACAGTCATAAAGGCCTCCTGTCATTTTTTTCCATCTTGGGTTAATTAGTCAATAAGCAAACATTTACTTAGTAACTAGTATGAAGACACTGGGAAGGCATCTAAAAACATCTAGAGTTCTTTCCTTCAAAAGTTAAGGAGTAGGGCTGGAGCTATAACTCAGTGTCAGAGCACTTGCCTAGCATGTGTGAGGCACAGGGTTTGATCCTTTGGACCACATAAAAATAAACCAATAAAACAAAGGCATTCTGTCCATCCTACCAAAAAAAACGAAAAACAAAAAAGAAGTTAAGGAGGAGGGCTGGAAGTGTGTAGCTCAGTGGCAGAGGGCTTGACAGCATGCACAAAGCCCTGGATCAATATCCAGCCCCTCAAAAAAGAAAAAAGAAAAAAAAAAAGTTAAAAAGTAATTTCCAAATCTTTGAGAATTCATGGCACGAGGTAAGTGATACACATACTCATCTGCCATTGGTCACTTTTAGGATAACTTAAAATGAAAAGAAAGTTATTACATATAGTGTCAGACTCTGAAAAACAGTTCTAACTTCCTTTGTGGATTTCCTCAACCTCACCCATTCTATAAATGGTTGCACAAGATTTCTTTTGAAGCCAAATAGTACAGAGTTTTGGCGGGCAGATCTTATTAACATACAATGTACACTGCCTTGTTTTAATAAAGGCCAGAAAAACTGGAGGTAGAAATACCTTCCATTCAACCCCCGTGACAACTTAAGCCAACAGGTAGGGTGGCAGAATAGTTGACCCTTTATACTACCTTTTTTTTTTTTTTAAATCAAACCCCATTTTTTCTTTATTAGGAATCTAATCAAAGCTTTAAGCCCACCTTTATAGAAGCCCACTTTTACAGAATGCATGACTGTTCTTCTACCTAAATTTATTTGTTTTTTCAAATAAAAAAAACAAAGTTTTGAATGAAGGGCTAGAAAAGGGGGGGAAGTTCTGATGTTTTATTTGTTTTGAACATGTAAACCTACTGCCAAACTTACTTATTCCTACAAAAGAGAGCACAGATCTTTACAATGTCCTTAAGTGTGCACCCACTGCAGGCCTCCCTGCCCCATTTCCCTCATCCCCACTTGCAAAACTTAACTCTACAAAGTCAGGTACTTCTAACAGGTGTGGGGACCTGGCTGTTTATAGTTTTGCCAGTTTGGGGGTGGGGTGGGAACCAACCTTGTCTGGACAGGAGTATGATTGCCTGTGTAGCCTACTGCTCTACCGATTTACTTCGGGGGCATTTTATTGCTTAATGAATACCTTAGCTGTTTTTCTTCAACAGCCTCTATAAAGATAATAATCTTGCATTTGAGTGGGAAAGGCCAGAAGCTCAAAGATGTTCTGCTGGGGTTGCAGAGAGAAGCTGTACTTTCAGCGGAAGTAGGTAAAAATTGCCTAACTTCATTTCCTACCTGAAAGACAGTCCTTTCCCTTATAGAAGGCACAAAGAAGGAGTATACATGTATGTGGTTGGTGGAAGGGTAAGTAGCAATATCAAAATTTAGAATATGTACTTCCTCCATAGTTCAGTCACGCCTATAGATATCAACCTTCCAGAAATATGTGCACTCCCGAATTTTTAAATAATTGCACAAAAGAATAGCAACAATAGCAAAACAGAAAAGACTAGAACTAAGGATATATTAATAGGCTAGCTAATGAAAATATGGCCATTGATATAAAAGAATAGTATGTATGCACTAAAAAGAATAAGAGAAACCTGCAGTACACTGGCTCTCTGGCCATCTATATTACTGAAGGCAGAGACTTTCAAGCAGTGTATATATTGAGTGGGATCTCCAAAATATTTTGTTGGTTACTCCACTAAAAGGTATGGAAGGATATTTTCTAAACTATTAACCAAAATTATCTCAAGGGAGTAGAAGCAAAGAAAGGAGGCATTTCTACTTGTGTATTTTGTTGGCCTTTTCCTTCTGTTAAAATAATACCAATTTTGAAAAATTTAAAGGGCATTTCCATTTGAGGAGAAACATACAAGCCATTCTTATTTGATGACAGAACTGAGGTTCCCATCAGGTCTGAGCCTGATGGGAAGGAATACAAAGGACTCACTGGAGAATAAATTCTCTCTGGGCACCGCAAGGTCATAAGTGAACTACTGTCGTCAATGAGGACCCAAGAATAAATAAAACACCACCCTGAATTTTCATATTTTTCTTCTGAAGAATAATAAATCAATATTTAACCTTTTACAAAATTCATACATATAATAAGGTAAACAAGTACTAATACTTCTTTTTTAAAAATTTTTTTTGTAGTTGTATATGGACAGAATGCCTTTATTTGTTTATTTTTTATGTGGTGCTAAGGATCCAACCCAGTGCCTCTCACGTGCATGCTAGGCAAGTACTTTGCCACTGAGCTACAGCCCCAGCCCCCCAATACTTCATTCTAATGGACTGGAACTGAGGATATTAATAAAAATAATAAATTACATTCTCTGAGGTCTAGAGGATGCCAAAGGAGTAGTTTCCAGCCATGTTTGTATCAAGGAATACAAAAGGAGCAAAACAGAAGCTCAGAGATGAAGTACCTCTCACCTGCATGTTGGGCAGAAAAACTCTCATTTTATATCCTTTATTAACTAACATTCCACCTCAAATTTCATCTACAGGAAAATCAAATTTCATTCTTAAAAAGTTTTGTTTTTAAATTGTTGTACTAATGGGAACTAAGACAGGTGCAGTAGTTTCTAGTTTACTGAGACACCAACTTCATCAACGGATAATTCACAGCACAGAACAGGTGCAAAAGAGAGGGTGAGGCAAAGTACTGTGGGGCACTGACCAGAGGGGAGGCAAGGGGTCAGAGCTTCAGAGCTGAGGTCTGAGTCCATGTGACATCACCAATCAATGGCAGGGACAAGACCAGAGGCCAGTGGGAGCAGATCTACCAATGCTTGAGTTACACAGGTGAGAAGCACTCTGGACGTGATCCCAAATGATGGAAGAATTAAATCGCTTCTCACCCCACCCCCGCACACTGTAGGTTTGGAGTGACAACCAGGGCCAGGCACTCTTGGAAGCACTTCACTAAGAATCACTTCATTCTCACAGGCACTGTGTGAGGTAAGTACTCATACCATCAAACATCTTACACAAGAGCAAATGAAGGCTAAAAGCGGTTCAGTGATTTGCCCAGTCACAAAGCAGGCAGTCTCAGGAGTGTGACACTGAAGTCCCCAACTCTAAAGATTTCCACACTAACAAGGACTTGGGTGCAACTGAGATGAAATGGGGTTTGATTCTGAATGCTGAGTAAAGTGCCCCTCCCCACGCTCCACAATGGGCACACACTGAATTCAACCTCTTAAAAAGTTCTGCAATCAAAATTCGTAATTCCCAAACTGCAGAGGTCCTCATGAGAGAGAATCCTCTGAACTCCCAATTGTTCTTTCTAGTCCATTGGGCTCACCCTTCCAGTCCCATCAAGGGAGATGCTCCTCTCGCTGGCCTGGCACCCAGGAGGCTTGTAATCACCCTGCACTATTCAAGGAGCCTTTGCTTACAGTCAACTCCCATTCAGACCCAAGACTGGTATCTTCAAGAGTTACCGTCAGCCACAGTGAAAGATCCCTTCTCTCTCTTCCAATCAAATGTCTACTAAATTAATTTTTAGATTCCGGAACTACTGACTCAAGAAGGCTAGCTTTATCATGGTTCTGCTGTCACGTTTTTTAATGAACAGATGAAACAATTTACTACTGCATCTGTTTAAAACAAACATCAGTATAGAATGGAGGCTGTGAGCACGATGAGGGCTACACATAACCAGACTTCCAGCTCTGTCTTCCTTTAACTTGGTTTCCAGGGCCACCCTGTTCTTGGCCCTGATAATTACAGGTACCCCATGCACCAAACCAGAGAGCAGCATGCCTGCAGCCAAGGAAGAATGAAACACCTATTGTATGGAATGGGGAAAGTTCTTCATTAGGATTTGGAGGCAAGCAGAGTGATTAATTAATAAAAAGTATGGCTTGGGGTAATTAGCAGCAGCAAAAAAAATGTTTAGCTGAACTTCCTCTTTTTATCTTGAGGCAGTTCCTATAGACAGATGCTTAGGATTAGAGAACTTTAATGAGACCGGCAGTGGCTGGCTAATTAGTCAGTGAGGAGGAAGCAGTCAGTAATGACAGGAGGAAAGACTTTTACCTCTGTTATTAGCTTAGGCCTGGGACAGCTTTTCTTCAACTGGGCTATACCCTCAGCCTCAGAGTGGTCCCTTGGCAAATAAAAGGTTAAAAAACAAACACACCCAAAAAAGCAAAGAAATTGAAGCATGAAAGCTGGGCTTCCTGAGGGCTGGCTCTTCAGCCTAGAGGAGGACCATATCACATCAGCACTGGGGCTGTAGCAGCTCAACCCCAGCCACAGCTCTCTCGAAAGCAACACCAAATTCTGTGGCACCAGAGGATACCTATGTCCTGGGTGGGCAGGACAGTTGCCACCTCATGTGGTAGATGGCATTAAAAATTAAAGGTGCCTGCTGAAGGAGCCAGAGGCCTCTGAACATTGCTGGCTCACTGAAACCTTCAGGTACTGTTTTAGGTCCATATTTAGTTCTACCTTTAACCTCTAACACTTGACACATCACTAGGAAAAAAGAGATCTACTCCTTATGCAATAACAGACACCCTACAGTAACTTTCAAATGAAGTTTTTCTCTGAAGAAAAAGAGCCAGGTCACCATCACTGTCATGAGGACATTCCAGGGTTCCCTCTGGCCATTTGGAAGCTTGAATTTTTTAGCAGTGGCTTCCTTCCCCACTAAGGCCAGAGGCTGTCAGAACCAGCCCAGAAACCTCTTCCACCTGTGGCTGTAATGTAAATGAAACTAAGCCCCTGTTAATTTTTTACAGAAGGAAAGCCATCAGGTTGGTCCTACACAAGAGCAGGTCACAGCAGCAATTTTGCCCTGGGAAAGAAGAAAGGAAACACTTATTTAAGCTCAGTCTAGAGATCTGAATTAGAACCTGTTTCCAAAGTCAACAGAGTTGACTGCTGTAGGCTATTTACTTCTACAGTTTTGGGATCTCACTGTAACATTGGACTTTCTGGCAAGGTCTGACAAACAATACTGTCATTTTAGTCTTAACACATTGGCTTAAACTGGTTCCCACATTCTCATCAATTCTGCAAGACTTGCATTCTACCTCAACCCAAAGTCAATAGTTTCTGGAACTCACAAAGGTACTTTTCAGAATTCCGTTCAAGCAGACAAACCTTCGCAATTCAAAGGCAGGACCAAAGAGCATGGCTGGCTTCCCCTGATCTGCTCCACCTGCAGACATGTGCTTAAGTTTGTAAGTAAGCAGGGAAATTGTTCACTGGTACCCTTACACCTGTGTATGTCACAGGTTGAAGGCATTGTGACAATGTGCTTGTCATTGGTCCTTCTACATTTTATATCTACTGCAGCTCAAAGTAAAAGTAAAGGAGATCACTTGAACTATATAAATCTACAATAAGTTCCATTCTAAAAGAGAAAATGGAAATATATAACATACACATTAATGTAAGAAAATTTCTCTATGGCAACCTCAAAAGAAAATGTCTTGGAAAAAACACATAGCAGTGACATGGCACCTTTCAGTATGCAATGTCTATCCTTCCTGAGAAAGATACTCACAGAAACCAAAGAGAACAAACCCAGCATTCTCTAACAAAGCAATCCCATGACGAGTCTTCTATGATTCTGAACTCTCTGAGCAGTAGGCTTTTCATCATATATACAAACAAAAATCACCAACAGGAGACACCTGCCCAGGTCAAATCATTTCTGGAACTAGGCAGGGAATAAACAATAAATAAAAATAAATACCTTGCCTCTCTGATGCCAAATTTAGAATACAATGGCCAATAAGCAAAACCAAACTTGTGGTTTTAGGGTAATAACAAGAAGTGTGGATGCAGTGGTGCCCCCTTACATTTTTTATTTCTAAATGTTTTTCTTTTTTGGTACTGGGGATTGAACCCAAGAGTGCTCGCTCTACCACTGAGCTGTATCTCCACCCTTTTCAAGTTATTTTGAGACAGCATCTCTCACTAAATTGCTTAGGTTTGGCCTTGAACTCGTGATCCTCTTGCCTCAGATGTTTGGTCCTTTTGCCCCCTTAAAAGCTATTTTTATGCCTGCCATGGGGAAACTCAGAAGATGGCTATAAAAGAAAATGCAAATAGCAGCTAGGATTTTTTACTTATGCCTGGCAGCAGCAGTAACACCAGAATTGAGATTATCTACTTTATTTGTACATGGACACACCAACAAAAGGTTCAGCAGCCAAAAATACCTGAAGTCCAGAAAAACCAGCAAACTCCAAGAATCAGAATTTAAAAATGGGTTTGTTTGATTTTTTCCCCATATTCCTATGTAATGCTACCATCACCTTTGACAACTGCTTGACTTACCTTCTATGAAGTCAATGCCTGTGGAGGGAAGACCATACTTTGAAACTCCAAAATTTCTACTTCGACAGTAGAACCCTTCATTCTAGGTCCTGTACAAAAGATTTTCTATACTGGCAAACACGGACCAAAAGAATGTATTATCAACTGAGATCATTTATTCTGTCAGAACCACCAAAGCAGACATCAAAGGAAGAAAGTAAGGTCTTCTAAGATGAGGGAAGTCTTGAATTTTACATGCCATTTACAATCCTGCCCTTTGCCACTGCCACCCATTAAGACTGAGTTTCAGTAAACCCTTTAAGGTTGGAGCAGAATCAGGAATTTCCACCTCTCAGCAATCACTTTTGCCAAATCAATGCTGTCCACATCCTAACAAAATGCTAATGTGATAGTTACAAAAGCACAGACATAGCAGTTTCTTTCTCTTTTCTTTTTTTTTTTCCCGTGGATGGGAGTGAGGACCAAGTTTTGAACGCAGGGGTGCTCAATCACTGAGCTACATCCTCAGCCCTTTTTTATATTTTATTTAGAGACAGGTCTCACTAAGTTGCTTAGGGCCTTGCTAAGTTGCTGAGGCTGGCTCTGTACTTGTAATCCTCCTGTCTCAGTCTCCTGAGCTGCTGGAGTTGAGGTGTTTTCATAAGTTACCATACAGAAATGCCCTTGAGGGGCTGCACAGCAAAATGGCTAAGAAACCAGGGTCCCAAAGCAAACTGCCTAGATTGGAATTTCAGCTCTACCACTTATTAGTTAGGCATCTTCGGGCAAGGTATCCTGTGTTGCTTCAATTTCCTCATCCTCAAAATGAAGAAACCACCCCACATGGATGTTGTGAGGAGTACATGGACCAACACTGCAAAGTACTGAGAACTATGCTTGCAGAAGGGGACCTACATTCCTCTCCCAAGGTTGTACCTTTTCTTTTCCTTTTTCAGTCCCTGGAAGCCCTTTAGTTTCCCAATATGACTCTTTCTGTGAGTTTAGAGAACCAGAAGTCAAAAATGTATGTGTGTGTGTGTGTGTGTGTGTGTGTGTGTGTTTTGCAGTGGGCATCTATCCATCAGAGTTGTGTAGAAGCATTCAGAGAAATTAAAATTGTCATGGTACAGTCATGTGTTTATTTGTGGGAGTGTCTTCAAATTTGTTATCAGATGACCAATAGCCCTTTCTAACAAGCAAGAGAACTGAGATGCAAGTCACTTGTCAAGGTCATTTTGCCAACATCAGATGCTAAGCAGCTGATTCCCTGGACATGTGCCAAGATTAGCTTTTTGTTGGCTTACAAAAAAGAAGCAAAAATCCCAACAAATAATAAGCATAAATAGTTGAAATGTAAGGGAAAAAAAAAACACACCCAGGTAAATGCTCAGCTATTACCCCAATAATGCTCCATGGTTTTGTGACCCCCTCTGTTCCTATCTCACGATATCCAACACCTCATATAAACTAGTCCTCCAAAATGCCTCACATGTCCCACAACATGAAATGTATGGAGGTTGTGGAGCACTTGCACTTTTTACCTAGTATTTCCTTTTAGAATATAATTTCAGACGGACTACACTGTGTTCCCAGTGTGCTTAGTACAGTAATCTGCTCACAATATCTACTATGCTTGTTAAATGTTGACTGAATGGGTGGATGGGTTTGATGGCTTCTTCAGAAATCTCAGATCTATAACTGTTTTCTAGAAAGTTACCCTGCCTTACTCTATAGTACTTATTCTTGGTTAATTAAGAGGTACATGCTAGTGTTCCAACCGTCAGTTTGCAATGGTGCATCAACTACAGCACATTATATATAAGCAACTGACTTGGAGGCTTTGTCAGTTGGGTTTTGAGGATGTGCTCTAGAAAGTACTACTCAAGTATAGAATGAAAAAACTAAAGCAACTAAAGTCAACAGCTCTCTTCCTGGGCCTAAATATACCTGTTACCAACATTTTAGCTTTAGGTCATTAACAGAGCCAAGACAGCAGGACAGGGATGCAGATTGGGACGACACAGGAATAAAACACAGCCATCACCCTCGGTCACCTTTCCCCCTCACTCTGCTGCCATAATGTGAACAATTCTGGGTACTGTCCAAGTACCCACCTCTTATGCTATAGGTTAATTTCTGTCTCATGAGAAAGGAAGATAAGGTTCTCATGATTGTCTAAGCAGAGGCATGTTGGGACATAGCTTTCCAAATGTATGTAAACACATACATGGGTTCAGACATTTGTGGGACCGATTCAAGTGAGTCCTTAATACCTTGAAGAGGAGCCATCATGCAGTCTGGCTGCCACTGAGTCACCACTTCACTGGATCGCAACAGACATTCTAGCTTCAAGTATTTTACCCAGTAGCTCAAATCAAGAGCCTTGCAATCACAGCAAGGCTGTGATTGTGTGTAGATTGTGTGTACATCTATGTCTCTATGTTCAAAGGATCCCAATACGCCAATCTTCAGTATCACTTCAATTGAGGCTATAGTTTGGCTCAAATTACATCACCCAAGTATCTCAACTGCATTTAAGTGAATGTCAGTTCTGCCCTTGAAGAAATGCAGAGGCAACACTCAGCCCTCTAATGCTATGCTCACAGTACCAAAGATAAGCAAATTAGCTGATGGCATTGTTTTTAATGGAAGGATTTACTCATCAATAGCAACAGCTTTATCAGAAACTGATATTTAAGAAACTTAAGTGGTGAGCCTTGTTCATTCCAGCTGTTTATCCCGTCTGTTGCTGGGTTACTTGCTGTGTGTGGTGTTTTTTTTTTGTTTTGTTTTGTTTTTTTGTTTTTTGTTTTGTTTTGTTTTGTTTTTTTGCAGTACTGTGGGATTGAACCCAGGGGGGCTCTACCACTGAGTTACATCCCCAGCTTTAGTGAGACAGGGTCTCACTAAGTTGCTGAGATTACAGGAATATGCCACCATGCCTGCCTAAATTTGGCACTTCTGAACACTTGTGACTCTCATCAATCTCTAGTAAGAATGATCAAAAATACACAATTCTTTGGGTTTAAAACAAAAATGAAAATCAATACAATCTCTACACAGGCTGATAGATGTGTACACCACACCTTGCTATGTATCTCCACCTATTTAGAAAATGCACTTTCAGTTTGAAGACATATTGAAAATAGCTCCCTCTTGCAGCAGGTTCCTATTTTATCACTTGCTGTCTAATTCCTCTCAGGAGACATCTCACCTCTCTAAGTCTTAGGTTCATTGATTTACACAGCAGACAGGACCCTATCTACTTCAGAGAGTGACTGAAAAGATATACTGTGTGTGTGTACCTGGCATATGTTGAGAAGCCCCCACAAACATTTTCATACAGTCACATTCAATGTAGGAGAAGCTGCTTGTGGCTTGGCTTTTACTTCACAGATACCAGTAGAGTCTGAGCAGTCTAGTGGGAAGGGCGTGACCCCCGTCTGCCCTGACTCTCACCACACTATCGGTTACTATGAGGCCGCTGTGGGCACAGCCCATACAAACACAGGGCGGGTGCTGAGTGACTCAAGCAGCAGCTTCTCAGCGACTGACGGCTTCTGACCCTGTGTGAGAAGAACTGACCCCCAGAGGCAGGAAGAAGGAAACCATATGGTAAATACCACCCTCTGAGAGCAGGATGCTTTCTGAGCACTCAGGCTGAGGAAGTTGCTTCAAAGCCTACCCAAGTAACTGCTGGTGGTTGCTGCCAGAGGACTTCCAACTGCCATGTCCACACCCAGCCATACCTAGATCCTCCCAAGAAGATAAGTATCTCTGGAGGGGCAGTGTGGGCATGGTTCAGTGCTGGAGCTTTGTGAATGGCAGGCAAGCTCCACACTGAGCCAGTTACTTCATCTCCCCTCATCTGTAAACAGATAGCTTCTCTCCCTATCTCAAACATTCTTTTGAGTTTGAAGACAGTAATGCATATGAATAAAAGTAGAGTCTGGTAAACACTCCATAAATGTTTGCTATTGTCACTGGAATAGTGTCATTTTCCATCATCAGCAGGTACCAGACCAGGTGAGTGAACCTGAACAAAGACAGCCTTGACATTTGTTCCCTCCTCCAAAAAAAATTTCTTGTATTTGATTATGAATTTCTATTTTTCACAGAAGGTTCACAACCATTATTTTTTTTATTTTAGATGTTGGTGAACCTTTATTTTATTCACTTATTTATATGCAGTGCTAAGAATCAAACCCAGTACCTCACACACGCTAGGCAAGTGCTCAACAACTGAGCCACAAACCCAGTCCCATGACAACCATTATTGTAACTGATTCTCACAGCAACCACAGAGGGGTAGGGAGGGCAGGTATCCTCCACTTACAAGAGCATAAAGCCACCCTTTTCCTATGTACAGTCACTAAAATCCTGTTACAATAACCCTATCTGTGCTCCTGTCTCTTGACTTGTTTGTGAGCTTCTTGAGGGCAGGGAAAGAAACTCTACCTCTGCGACACCAGTACCCAGCCAAGAACTGCAGACAGAGGCCCTCCATAAGGCAGAATATTAACCAGGAGTTGAGTCATGCCAAGGACCATAATTATTTTAATGACCAGGTCTCCTGGTCCAATAGGAGTTTTGCTTGTTTTTAATGCAGAGAACCTTGACAAGTAAGCTATACTGTGAATTCCCAGTGGAGGGGGAACAAAGACATCCCAAATCTGAATCACTAAGTGACCTGTGCCTCTCTTTCCTCTTTCTGAAACACAGAGCAGAAAGCAGAGGTGCTCCTTATCAAACAAAGAGGGAGCAGGCTCAATGACATAATTCATGAGCTCATAGGAAAATGAGGTAATTTAAGGTCATTTTGGAATTACTTGAGGGCAACAACTGGTGAGATGGGTATCAGCTGGGTACTGAGCTGGCTTCCCCCCGTTGGACTCCTGCACACTAGGGGACACTAACAAAGGGGCTGGCTAGCTCCCAGTCCTTTCCCATGCCCTTCACCTGGGGCTTAAGCCCAGCAGGTCACTGCCCTAGTGCCCCTTCAACACCAACCCTCCAACACTTTCCCCAAAAAGTCACATGAATATACGGCCCTGATATATTCAGCATGTGGTTCTGTGGCCAGGAACTGGAGTCAAGCTGGCTATAGTCAAGCCCAGTGCTGAAAAAGTATGACTTTTAAAAATTGCTTCTTTGCGTTTCAAGTGAAAAAAATAATCTATCTCAAAATTGAAATCACATATATTTGCAGAGGAAAACAAAACAAAACAAAACAAGTTTTTTTTTGTTTTGTTTTGTTTTGTTTTAACTGAAGTGGGGCCTGGGAGGCACCATGGGCTGGGAAGTAGTTCTTAAGCCAAACTTAGTTTTCCTTCTGATATTCTTTTTCAGTTGAAAAGGCCAAGCATATTAACATGTTATCTAAATTTCTGAGGCCATGCCTCTATTTGCTCAGGGTTATTTAATTGCCTCGCTTCTAGGAAAAGTATTGCTCATGCTGGATCTACATGAGCAAGGACACCGTTGCAGTTAGAAAAGCTGTATTTGCTTTATAGATCACACAATATAAAAATGTGAATGGCTACCACACCTAGAAAAATGAATCCCAGCTTCATGGGGTACTTTTTTTTACATTTTTTGCTATATTAACTAGATGACTTAATGTAATCCTTAAACCTTCTTATCTAACTACTCTTAACCATTCCACTCGGAAGAAAGAAAGAAACAAACAATGAGAGACAATGTAATGTCTAATTTCTAGGGAACTACTTCTACTCTCCAAGCACTTAAAGTACTTACTGTGTGGGGACTTCCCTCCTTTTACCCCCAACAAAGTTAAGAAAATCCCCCAAACCCTTGCAGAGTTCTAGGGAGTCCATTCACAGGAGATCCCTAAGACAGAGCTGTAAGAAAAGCAGGCTGTCACTAGAGTCTTATCAAAAATGAAATAAGCCCTGCCTAAACCTTCCTGGAGTTCTCATATATCCACATCATAGAGACAAACTCATTATGACCCATGATTCATTCTTTCATTTGACACGGTATTTGTGAAGTAGCCACTTCTCTCTCCTCAGGGGAGAAATGGCATCAGGAGGAGGATCAGCTAACTCACTTTAAAACAACGGCTTGTGCAATTCTGCTTCCTTTACTCACTCATCAATCCCCCTATTCAAGAGACGTTTAGTTATGTGCTAAGCTCTAGGAAAGAATACAGAGATGAGAAAACATACACACACACTATCCTCTTGGGAGTTCACAAATCTTTACCTGGGTGTACACAGTATTAGGTACCTTCATATATAACTAGGGTGCCTGGGACTGAGAGAGATTCCCAAGAGGTGAAACATTTGGTGCTAAAACCCCAAAGCTCTCTGGCAAACCAAAATGAATTGATCACCCTACTAATACAATATACGTAATTTAATCTCCATAATCACCCCAAGAGCTATTGATTCCCCCCAGTAGAAGAAAATGAGGTTCAGTGAGTCCTGGTATAGCCAGGACGTGAAAGCTTGCTTCTGTGAAATTCCTGACCTGTGTGCTTTCCAGCACCCCATGTTTCTGAAATGAGATATAAATGTTCTGGACAGCTCTTCTCACCACCACCACCAGGCTCTGAATCACTCTCCTCCACCCTCCCCTGGCCTCCACCACAGACTTCACAGTTGAGATTTCATCTCCGCAACTGTTTGCAGACAATGCATAATCTCCTCTCTAACCCTACAAGACTGAATCACAGTAAATGGTTTAAATCTCTGTAGGAATAAATGTCTCCCTCAATAGAAATCAGAGCACCATTTTCAAGCACCAGAAACACACTTTGCATTAGATTTATATTCACATCTGGGATATTCTACACTTGAGCTAGTGTAGAAACTCATTGGCATTTAACAGTTCAACAGGCTACAGAAAGAATTTCAAAGATGCTGTACTCTTTAAAATAGACCTTCAAAAATAAATAAAAACAAAATAGACCTTCCAAGTTTTCTTACTTAAAAGAAATCTAATTCAAAAATGTGGAGGGCACATTTCAAGAGATTGTTTTGTTTTCTACCATCTTTGCTATAACCACCAATTGCATATATTAGTGCTACCAAAGTACTATGATCTAAAGATCTCAGGCAAACATACACATGCACTTGCAATTGATCTCCACTCCAAAATTCCATTGCAATTGTGCTCTGGGGGAGAGGGTGGACTCACCCAAATAACATAGCCTATGTCATTTCCTTGCCACCAGAGAAGAACAGAGCCTCTAGACTTTTTATTTATGTTTTGCTCACATTCTTCATGAACAGAGCATGTCTCCGTGATCCTTAAATTAACTTCCTACTTGCATCATTTCAGTATTAAAAAGGGCCTATAAGGCCAGATCCTTCACAAGGCCTTTGTGAAACCAAATATAGGCCAGCCTGTGTCTCCATGCTACTGTGATTACTGTACTTGCTACTTAAAGGTCTTGTGCCTCTTGAAAGCAGGGTTGGGGGAGAGAGAAAGGCTAAGAAAGGCCTTTCAAAAGCAAACACAGTGGAGGCATTCAATGTCTCCACCAAGGGCGGTCAAGGCTAGTTTGGACACAGTACTGCTCTCTGACAAAGGCAGCTCTCTAATCAAGGGCTGGATGCTCTGGCTTCAGCAGTAGCTGCTCCAGATGCTTTTCATGAACCTGGCAGAGGCACCACCACTGTGACCTTCAATCTACACCAAAAGTCACCTGGCCTAAGTGACAGCCATCAGACTCAGGTTCTTTCTAAAGCAGAAAGGGGGTGTTTCAGTTGAGTGCATTTTCAGGCAAACCAAACACTCTTCTAACCCAGTGAAGGAAACCACACCCAGAGGTTTCAGAGGTGGGGGTTGGGGCACTCCAGTCAAGTTCAGAAGACTCACTGCCCCCCAACCCCCATCCTTGCTTTGCCATTTAACCAGGACCTTCAGTAATAATGGTTGCTGTGGATCAATGAGCACTCACTTATGTACCAACAACAGTACAACCAAATATAGTTCCTACAGAGAATCTCATCTAATGCTCAGAAGAATCTCATTATGCAAAATTTGTATTAACCCCCATCCTAGAGATGATGAAAAGGCTAAGACTGGTAAATAAATTGCTCTGATTTGCAAAGAGACACAGAAATAACCACATATTAAGTAAAAAGCCAGGTGCAGAGGTAATCCCAGCAGCTTGGGAGGCAGAGGCAGGAGGATCATAAGTTTGAGGGTTCTCTGCAACTCAGGGAGACTCTGTTTCAAAATGAAAAGAACTGGCTGTGTAGCTTCGTGTTAGTGTCCCCAGTTTTATCCCCAGGATAGCAAAAGAAAGAAAAAACAAACAAACAAACAAAAGTTAATCATTAGTGTTAAAACCAAGAAGCCTAGACAAAACAATCTATACAATGATTATAATGGTGTTAAACTGTATGTACATATATAAATAACAATGGAAAGTTAAATTTTGCTGGTATTGTAGAATCTCACATAAATTATTCTTTCATTTTTCTTTTGAGGATGTCATGATACTGCTGGTATAGTAAACATTAAAATGTTTGGAATAATACAAAGGAACAGCTAGATGTTTAATAATTGTCCATTAATGACCTTCAACCCAGCCTTTCAAGACCATCACCTCAATCACCTCTTGCTATTGCTTTCGCTGTCAACCCCTTCCATTAGGGAAGATCTGGAGAGGTGGCAGTCAAGACAGGGGTCACTTACCTTCCCCAGCCTTTTCCCTCTTCTCATAAAACTTCAGGCAACAAATTTCAACAAGTGCTTTTTCTCCCCTACCTGATCAATACTGACCACTTTAGACTTTTACCTGAAGACTCAGAGGAAATGGTCACTTACCAAAGAACAGGTATTTAGTGCATTTCAAGTCCACTTTTAACACCCAAACCCAAAAGCAATGCTAGATAAGTCTGATATGCAAGAAATGAAATGGAAAGAAATCTAACCAAATGGAAGAAGAGCATCATTGATTTAATGTAGGCTGACTCTACTAACATGAAGCCTGAAGTAAGGCAGTATTTTTACTTTATTTCTTTAAAATAGTTTAAGGATCAGGATGTAACTCACTGGTAGAGTGCCTGCCTAGCATGTGCAAGGCCCTAACTTCCATCATTAGCACTACACAAAGTTTAAAAGTGTTTAAAAATATTTAAAAGGTTAAAGTCATAAAGAAGGTATGGATACCTCTATTTCCCTGGATACCATTTTGTAATTCTGGAAGAATTCAGACCAGTTGGCCCAGAGTACTTTTGTTCCCTATTAATAACAAATGGATAAATGTAAAGAAGTTTATTTTCTAAACCTCACAGATTTCTACAACTGCAGGATTAGCAAGTAGGAAAATTCCAGCTAAATTCTAAGACTTAACAAAGTGAGGAATTAGCCAACCATACTTTAAAGCCCTATAATACTAAACTTTGTTTAATTAACTTTTATACATTTGGACACTCAAGATTTTTTTTTTTTTTTTTTTTTGGTAAGGAGGATTGAAGCCAGGGGTTCTTAAACCCTGAGCCACATCCTCAGTCCTTTTTTATATTTTACTTAGTGAACAGGGTCTCACTGAGTTGCTTAGGGCCTCGCTAAATTGCTGAGGCTGGCTTTGAACTCACAATCCCCTGCCTCAGCCTCCCAAACCACTGGGATTATAGGCATGCACCACCATGCCCAGCAAGATTATTTTTATAATTAATTAAAAATAATACAGCTTACTTTAAAAGTAAATCCCCCCAAACCCTACTACATTTAATATGAATGACATGTAAAACACAAATATTAAACCTCAGAAAGTCTTTCTGGGACCATTTCCTTCTCTGTTCACAGGAGTAGAACCCTGGGCAGTAGAGATTATTTCCAAGGCAGTGCTTATTAAACTAGAACATGCATGAAACCACTTGGGGAACTTGTTAAAATGAGGTTCTGACTCAAAAGATCTGGGATGGGGCTGAGGAACTGCATTCTTGATAAACCCCAGGTCCCCTATAGAACATACCAAGTAAGAATGTTCTAATGCCTTGCAGTTCAAAATTCAAGGAGGATATTATGTTTCCAGGTTTCTCAACCCAACAAATGCAGCATGGGCCTTCTGCTTCCTGATTACCATTCTTCAGGAGTCAGCTGAACCTTTCTTTAAAATCATAAAAAAAAAAAAAAGAGAGAAGAAAAAAAGGGACCCAAACAAGTCATTCTATTTAAAACCCCCTCGTAGCTTCCCACCCTCTTACCTAAACTTCTCAGGTGACTTAGCAGCCCTGTGCCCATCCAGAACCCCTCCTACCCTCTGCAGTGGAGCTCTAGCCACTCTCCACCTGCCTGGGCCCCCTGCCCCAACACTAGAACAACTTTTATTTGCTTGCTTCTATTCCTTGGTCAGCTCAGCCAACATTTCAGTATAATTCAAACATGCTCCACATACTTCTAAACAGAGGACCACTGTTCAATGAAAAGTGGGTAATCAATATATATGTTAGTAATAAAGAAAGAACTAAAGAGCAAGCTCTGTGTTGACTACATTTAATTTGCCTCTTAACGAATATTGAGTTGCTTCTGCATCTAAGATAAGTTATATCTAACCTTTCCCAGTCTTTAGGCTCCCAGATTTTTGAAATGTAGGAAAAACAAAGAAATACTGGAATTGTAACAAAATGCCATGTGTGAATAATCACAGGAAAATGACCAAGCACTGAGAAGTTCAATTTTTTTTTAATTTATATGTATTTTTAGTTGTTGATGGACCTTAATTTTTATTCATTTATTTATATGTGGTGCTAAGAAATGAACCCAGTACCTCACACAGGCCAGGCAAGCACTCCACCACTGAGCCACAACGCCAGCCTCAAAACTTTCAATCTTAAAGGGAGAAGAACCAAGCAGGGACTCTGGTCTATGCTCCCTCTGGCAATGCTTAGAATAAGTGGCATGAGAAATCAACCTCAAAAGAATGATCCTAGGGCTGGAGTGTGGCTCAGTGGTACAGCACTTGCCTAGCACATGTGAGGCACTGGGTTTGATTCTCAGCACCACATATGAATAAATAAATAAAATAAAGGTCTATCAACAACTAAAAAAAAATAAAAAAAAAAAAAAAAAAAAAGAATGATCCTGCTGCGTGAGGTACCACATGCCTGCAATCCCAGCAGCTCAGGAGGCTGAGACAGGAGGATCCCAAGTCCAAAGTCAGCCCCAGAAATTTAGCAAGAACATGTCTCAAAATCAAACATAAAAGGGCTGGGATGTGGCTCAGTGGTTAAGTGACCGAAATTCAATTCCCAATACAAAAAAATAAATAAATAAATAAAAGAAAAGAAAAGGAAAAATCCTGACACAAGATTGCCCAGTTGAAGAAACCAAGAGAGCAGGTCCTGGAGGTTAGGAAATAAATGCAGGACAGGCCTAGGGAATCTGGAGTTCCACTGGAAATGCTGGCTGGACTCAAATCCCAACTAAAATCAAAACCCTAAAGTGTTGCAAGGAGAGTTCTTATGGAGCCTGGCTTTAGGTATAGGGCAGAGGCAGAAGGGCACTTAGAAAACCAGGAAAAGACAAAACAGAGAAAGAAGCAGTGGAGCTGTGAACAGCCACAGCTACCTTTTGGGGCTGAGAAGAGGTGATGAAGAGGAATGGTCATCCAGTAAGCTTTCCGGCTTTCTATAAATCAGGAAGTCTACAGTCCCATTACTTCAACTCCCCTAATGGATATGGTATCTTTTCCTGTAAAGCCAGTATTTATCAACCTCCTTACCTACATGTTTGGCCTCCAAAAACCCTTTTAACAGTCTTTCCAAACATCAGATAAAAGGATTTAGGTTGAATGAACTGGTGTTCCTAGCCCACCAAAACTGAGTAGCCAGGTTCAGAAATCTGAGCAGCTCTCTGATCACACTGATTTCCCACATCAGCAGAATGTTTTCCTGATAACTGGACAAGTGTCATGGCTCCTAACCCACACTATGTGGGTACCATAGGAGGCACATCAAACTCAGTCAGAAAGTCTGGATTCTGGAGAGCTAGCTTCATTCTGACTGATATTAATCCAATTATCTGTTTCTTCATAAAAAGTGAAAGAATACCCACTACACAAGATTATTTGGTATTAAGGAAATACATATTTATTTATAGTTTATTAAGTATTAGATCTCATGAACAAGCTCATGTAATTAAGCAACATGATATACATTAAGATGCTATGCCTAGAAATAATAATTACTATATCATTTAAAAAGGATTCTAATTTACAAATCTGATAGGAACTAATTTTGAGCTGAAGCTGGTAAACTGGTGAAAGGAGGTTTAATTTTGGTTGGTTGGTTTGGTTTGGTATCCTACAAAGTTGGGGTTTATAAAAACCACTGTCTTAGCAGGCATTCAGACCAAGAGTAGGAGGAATTTTATTTCATTAAACCCCAAAATGTTCTCAAGTAAAATTTGCTTCCACCAACTTCCCTACCAAAAATTATTACTCATCAATTCTTTTCATTGTCACAATGGAAAATATTAGAAGGTTATTACTTTCAATTTAAGAAGTTAAGAGTAAATTTTCTTCATGACAAGCAAAGGTAAACCTAGAAATCTTTCTCTAAAGCTTAGGATATGAAACAACACATTTAGGAAATGCAATGAACTGGAAGTTTACTAAAAACTTAAGAATAAATGTTCTTCATTATTCATGGGCAAAAAAAATCAACACTATTCTTTCCCTTAAGTGTTAAGAAATTAAAAGGCAACTCTCAGGCTGGGGAATTAGCTCAGAGGCAGAGTGCTTTCCTAGCACATGTGAGGACCTAGGTTTGATTCTCCAGAAACACACACACACACACACACAAGGCAACTCTCAGCATGTAATAAACTTGGAAATACTGCATTCTCATGACCTGAAATTCTTTACTGTCTTTCTATAATCCCACATAGTCAGGGCACTCCATGGTTCTCTCCTGTGTAAACTCATGAAGCCAGAAGAGCTAGAAAAACCACCTAATCACCTCCAGAAAGGTCAGACGCTGAAAGTCTCAGTGGGTTGCAAAGACAACAGAAGTTCCTTTTAATGCCTTTCAGTTAGATCTAGTTTTCATTACAAACTCACTGCTATAGTCAATGGTATCAGTGGTCTGCAGTCAAGGTAGACAGAAAACCAGTTAGGCCCTGCTGGCCTGGAAGGTTTGACCACACTACAGGAGTTGGAATAGGAAGTATGGGGTGGAGGGTAACTTGGGGGAGTCTTAGAATGCCAAGCTAAAGAATCTGGAATTTCATTTACACAACAGGATAGCATGACCAGTATTCTCCCATAAGGAGTTAAGTTGGCAAATGTGGAACTGGAAAGACAGCAGCAAGAACCTGTTACTACAAACACATTTTTCTAAACATATGAGGCTGAGTTTTAATATGTTTCAACATTCTTCTTAAAAAATACCCAAAAAAATCCAACTTTAAAAGAAACAAACTGATTCAAATTAAGAAAGTGGTACCTTAACTTTGCAGGTGAAAAATGAGAGGAAAGAGGTGTGCTTGTGAATATGAAAGCCATGGGAGGTTAAAGGCCCTTTCCTGTCTTATGCCAGAACCCTTGTGTAATAAAGATAGCACTCTATATCTCTCAATTCCTTAAGTCAATGAGGTTTTGTTTTTATCACATTTACTCACCAGCCTATAAATCTCTACACACTGCTTTATCTAAATAGACCAGACCCATTCTAACATATTTCCCCTAGTTTGAACAGCAAACCTCATTCTATGGTCCCTTCTGAATTCTTAGGACTCAGTGTGGAAAATATTTGAAACCAGTAAAAAACACAGAAATAATTTCCACAAAATCACAGCACACACAGGCACAGGTATTAAATTCATATAGAAGGAGGCATTAAAAAACCCAATACAGATTCAGAGAAGCATTTTGCCAATATTGGGTGATAAGTGCTAGCAAATATTTTACCCAGAAGGGTATAAAAACCATGTACAAGCGAAGCACGGTGGCACATGCCTGTAATCCCAGCGGTTTGGGAGGCTGAGGCAGGAGATCAGGAGTTCAAAGCCAGCCTCAGCAACTTAGCGAGGCCCTAACAAACTCAGTGAGACCCTGTCTCTAAATAAAATACAAAATAGGACTGGGGAGATATGGCTCAGCGGTGGAGTGCCCCTGGGTTCAATCCCCAGTACCAAAAAAAAAAAATGCGATGAAAGCCGGGCATGGTGGCGCACACCTGTAATCCAAGCGACTTGGGAGGCTGAGTCAGGAGGATCCCAAGTTCAAAGCCAGCCTCAGCAACTTAGCGAGGCCCTAAGCAACTCAGTGAGACCCTTTCTCTAAATAAAATACAAAATAGGGCTGGGATGTGACTCAGTGGCCAAGTGTCCCTGAGTTCAATCCCTGGTTCAAAAAAAAAAAAAAAAATGCAATGAGTCAGACGTGGTAGCACATGCCTGTAATTCCAGCAGTTTGGGAGGCTGAGGCAGGAGAATCACAGTTTCAAAGCAAGTCTCAAAAACTTAGTGAAGACTTGTCTCAAAATAAAAAATAAAAAGGGAATGTGGCTCAGTGGTTGAGTGTCCATTCAATCTCTGGTACCAAAAAAAAAAAAAAAAGGTGATGTTTTAAGAACTGCAAATACTAAACAAAGTACCAAGCCAGGGATGCGGAGTGAGGAAAGGTTTTATCAAAATTCTCATAAGGTTGCTTAAAAAGCAGTTGGGTTCCATTTCTTATTAAGGATCCTGTCAGAAGTTAGTGATTCTCCTGTGATCCGCCATACTTGAAAGTTAATTCACACTTTCTCAGTTCCTGAACATAAGTGGTTTTCTGTTATAGAAATACCAGCACTAAACTTGTGCAACTTCAAACCACAATATTTAAAAAGAAAGTCATCTAGTGCTAAATTAGGAGGTCAAAGGTCGTTTTTATTTTAAAGTCATCACACAATGTGAAGCCCACCTCTTTTGAAGGGATTTTGAGAAAAATACATGAAATATCAGGGGCACATAGTGATTTTTTTAAATTTAAATGTTTCCTTGTCCAGAGAGGACAGTTAAGACATTTCCTGTGTGTAAGTGCCACCCTGCTCAGTGAGCAGTTTATAACCACCCTCAGCCCTTTCAGGATAACAGCTTTTTGTTATGGGTGGGCCTGGAGTGCATTCCTCCCCACACCTTTTTACATTTTCTCCCAGTTGAGCGTTTCTGCTGAGACTATAAGGGGTGAGCTGGCAGGAGACTGGTGGTGGGTTTTCTGATTGAGACTCCCTGTGGGTGCTTTCCCTTTGGCAGAATGACATAATGAGGTAGGGAGTCTGGGCCATGGGAAGAGGGATGCATTCTAAGTTCTCAGACCCTAAAACTGCAGGGCTGCTAACATAGGCTGGAGAACAAACATTCCTCTATTTTATCACTTGCAAGTTCCCCTCACCTAAGTTTTTAAAAAAGTAAATCATACCTTCAAAGACTCAAGAGGAATGAACCAAAAACTCACAACCATTCCCAAGAGTGAATGGAGTTTCCTTTCATCTAACTGCCCAAGGAATGCAGCACAATCTAGCAAATGTTTAAAATCACGTCCTGTTCTGCCTCTTGTTTTCCAAAAATGTGTCACTACTGTCAACTAGGTCACAAGACAAATAAACCAATGAATGAAATATATCCTCGCCCCCTTCCTACTGAAAACATTCTAGGGCTGAGCCGCTTCCTTCCTTTCTCCTCCTCGTAAGAGCCACATCTTTGCCACCAACAAGAGTTAAAATAAGAAACACAATCTTCCAGTACTACTCTTTATAGTACTGGGGCCATTCCCCACCTATTACTGTTTCCAGGGGCTTCCAAATGGAAGGGGTTGCTTTTGGTTATGAATCTTTTTACATGTATAAACTGAGATCGACAGGCTAGGGCCTGCTGGCTGGTCAGCGACAGCCATGCAGGAGTACACTCATGCAACACAGGTCCTGCTCTTTAAAATATTTACAGCAAAATACTGGATGCATTCAATTATTTGAGCTTGATACAGATGCCAAGAAACCTGTAACTGATCCAACTAATCCAACCCATGACACTGGAATGACAATAACTGGCTTTTATTATAAATTACATAGCCCACTAAATTGATGGGAAGGTTCTTACCCAACACAATACATCAAAAGAGTTAAAATTAAGCTTAGGAATCAAAACTGTAATTTACTGAAGGCTTTGGAACAAAAAGACCACTCCCTCCTCCCCTCTGCTATTGTTCTACAGGACTGGGTCTCGGGTAGTGCACTTTACACCTTTAAGGATTCCCAGAGGTAACAGGCTGGGGGCTGGGAGCCAGAGGCGACCCGGAACCAAATACTTGCATGTTAATGGATCTATTAGCACCGATCTCCTGAGATTAAAAGACAGCTAAGAGAAGGGGAGAAAATGTGTGTGTAGCAGCAGCTGATACTTGACAACCAAAAGCCAAAAGGGATCTGGAGAGAGAAGGACTCCAAATGGTGGCTTTTCTGAAGACCAGTGTGAGCAACTGCCTCCTGAAGTCGTGAATGGGGTACTCGCAGCCAACCTGAGGCTTTGGGGCCGTGCTGAGCGGCTGCAAGTCTTCAATAGGGTCAGGTACTATATGTCAGAAATAAAGCCTCAGAACCCCTGTCGACCCCAGCCCCAGTGAGGCCTCAAGAAAGGTGCTTACCTTGGAGCTGCTTGAATCTCCCTTCCAGCTGGTTGTAGTTGTAAGGCACCTGCCCTGTGTACGCAGGCGACAGCGGCCCAGAGATGCTAGAAGTCCTCTGCAATTCCATTATGCCCGAGGTAACGCCCGGGCGGGCTGCACGGTGGAAATCCGGCTCCAGCCCCCTCCGATCCCCATCCAACACACAGTGGCTTCCGCGCGGCTTGGCTCCCGGCCCCAGCAAAAAGGGCTGGACCTCAAGCGAGTCGCATTCCGGTCGGAAATGGGTGCAGGGTGATCTGATAAGAAGTTGGTTACAGAGTCCACCTTAGCCGGGCGCGGAGTGACCGCTCAGGCATCTAATTCCTTGTGGCTCTCCTTCCTTCTGTGGCCCCTGCCTAGAAGCTTGAGAGGAGGAAGGCACAAGTCCTACTTACAAATGTTTTAAATATGGCCAATCCTAAGCATGCCACGGTCACCGAGCCCGGGTGCTCGCGGGAGCAGCGCACACACCTCCTCCCGGCTGCCCGCAGCGGCCGCCCGTTTGTAATTTAATCAGGAGCCACTCGCCGTGCGCTGGGCGGTGATGTCACCTAATTAGCATAACAGCATTGTGGAGGAAACGCAGGCTGTACCACGAGGAGGGGCGCGGGGGAGGCCGGCCCGCCCGCGACCCCACAGGACCGCTGGACCCGCACGGCCCGGGTCGCCCCGCAGCCGCCGCGCGGGCCGGGTAGCGCCGCCGGCCGGCGCCGCGGTGGTACCTTCCCAAACAAAGCTGCTGGAATTACAATCTTTTGTTGCACGCCTCACGTAACGGAAAAGTCTCCGATTACTATCACAGGAAAGGAGCGCACGGCCGCCGGAGGCCGCGAGGGTGGCGACAGCCCCGCAGGTCCCCGGCCCGCGCGGCTCGGCCGCTGCGAGCGTCAGCGGAGATAACGCGGGCCGCGCACCTGGGCGCTCGGCAGCCACAGCGCGGGCGCCAACCACGCGGCCGCGGCGGGGCCGCCGGGGAAGTTCAACAGTCAGTCTGGGCGCCACGCAGCACGCCGCCGCGGGAGGCGTGAGGCGGGCCCGCGCGGGAGCCTTCCCGGCAGACGCCGCCTTCCCGGGAGGCTAAGCTGGGGGTTTCCTGGGGTAACGCGGGCCCCGTGCTGAGGATTTATGGGAGCACCGAGCTGCAGGGCATTGTGGGAGAGAGGTGCACAGGTAAACACCACAGGATCCCGACCCCGGGCCTTCCGACTCCGCGGGGGGACGACACAACAGAAGTTACCTTAAACCCTTCTTCGAGTTGTTACCCGACACCTCAAAAACTTTTGGTTCTCCCAATGTTTAAATCTCTCTTCGCTGTTTCTCCCACACACCTCAACCGAAAATAAACTCCTACGTAGAAAGTCCTAGGATCAAAATGTCTCCTTGGGAAATACCTGACTCTAGTCCTTAGTCCTGCCCCCTCCCCCTATTTTCCTCACTGAAGTTGGCAGACAACAAATTACAAATCCGGCATTCCGTGTTTAGAGTCCTGCAGAAATACTGAAAAAAGGTAATTTCTTTATACCTAAAGGATTCCAATCTGCATCAAAGAGGTGGGCCCCCATCCCAGGTTCACTTTAGTCCCCAGGACAATTGTTGATTCAAGGGGCTGCATCCTGTCTAGCGCTACAGTTAAAACAAACCCAGAGCCTAGCTAAGTGCTCAGCTTCCAACAAACCCTACTCCTACCACACAACTGGATTTTTAATACATTCAGTATCAACCTTTGGTTTTCAGTATAAGCACAGCTAGGAAGAGAAGATATTTCTCATCATCCCAGATGTAGAGCATATTCTAAAGCTCTTTTTTCTCTGTCAATTCACAATACTGAACAGGTGTTAGGCAGGAAGATGGCAAGATGCTGGGTCTAAGCATTTGACTAGGATTCCCAAGATGTGAGTTTCTAATCCTGGCCAAGTCTCTTCATCACCCCATGACCTTAGAAGAAATCTGGTTTCTTTCTAAACCCCAGCTGTCAGAAATAATTAGTTTATATCTCTACAAAGTCACTAAGGGGATGATGTGAAAATGCCCCCAAAATGTTCACACTCTTTAAAATTGAGTATAGTTTTCAGAGGACATCTTTCTATTTCTCCCCACATGTCAATCAAGATTACAAAGAAAAGCAGAATGTGGAATTGTCTCAATGAGAATTTTTTCAACAGGCCCTACTTCACTATTAAATACACTAGTGAAGTGATGAGTCTCAGTGACCAGCTATAGCACAGAAAATGAGATTACAAAGTGCTTTGTCAATTTATAACATTTTATTTTTAATCTTTAAGCCACTTAGTGAGGAGAGTATGAGTCACCACTGGGAATATCTCCCTTTTAGCTTCCTCTGGTATGAGGAAGTACATGAAATAGCTTTCCAATTCACCAGGTTACATACAGTGTGATGGGAGAGGCTGGGACTAGTGTAGCTGCACTCAATCCTAAAAAGCCAAGGCTGAACAAACCAGGCAGAGTGAACACTTGCATGTATTAGAAAGGTTCTGAGGTATCAGAAAGGTTCCTCACCCCACAGGGACAGGTGAGAAATGGGAATGTATTTCTTGTGATGGGGCCAGGGAACAATGGGACAAAACCTTGACTACGTCCAACTCAGTACTGGGAAGGAAAGTGAAGGACAGCCAGAGGGACTTGTTCTTTATTTCTTCAGTGTTTACTGAGTAAACACTGTATTTATAGTATTTAAGGTGGGCAAGGCAATGATGTTTTAGAGGATTCAAAGGTGACTGGAAGAGTTGCTAGCCAAAGGAGATGGGACAAATATATGCACAGTTAAACACCAAACGAATACAGAGAGTTCAGAAGACATGGAGGCCACATCTGCCTTAGAAAGGCAGGCAGGAAGAACTCCAGGAGACACTGGCATTTTGACGTGACTTTGAAACACAAGCAGTCAACAGGATGGAGAGAGGGAGAAGCCAACCTCACCTAACTGCCCAAGGAGTAGGACCACAAAGTGCTGCAGTTCAGCTGTTTGGCTGGAGCATAAGGAACTGTCAGGCTGGGAGGGAAGCCATGAGAAGCAGGTTAGAACTAAGAATAAGCTGGGAACCACTGGAGGCTTTTGAGCTAGAGGGTCTGGGCTGGGGACTAGGGATGATTAAGAAAAGAAACAAGGAAGGCAACAAAGTCAATTGGGTGGTTACTGCAAATGTCTAGGTCAAAGGACCAATGAGGGTGTGGCAACAGGAATCAAAGGGCTGATGTAAGAGTTAATCCTAGGACTTTGGTAACTAACTTATGTGGGAAGTTCAAAGGATAGGATCAGGAAAGACTGGGTGTTACAGCTGGCAGGGGGTATGGAGGAGAGGACTGAACATTCCCTTTTAAACAGGCTGAATCTGAGTCACCTGCAACACCACTAGGTGACATCTCCAGAGCAGTCAGGGATGGACAATTACAGCTCAAAGCGATAGTCCTGGGCACATAGGTGGCAGCTGAGAGAGTAGTGATGTTATTATTCCCAGGAAGAGAATAACAAGGCAAGAGCCTAAGTAGAGCCCTGGGGATGACTTGGGTTTGGGAGGAAGAAGAAAAAATAATGGAGAGTTACAGAATGAAAATCCAATAGAGAAGAGAGATACTCAAGGAGGAAAAAAGGGGTGAATGGCATCAAAAAGGACAAGGAAGTAACTCAGAGAAAAGCTAAGTCAGTGTGAGAATTAGGAGGTCAGTCAAAGGGTTAATAAAAGCAAAAGCTAGGTAAAGGAGAATTAGAGAATAAGGAGAAAAGGGGAGAAGAGGCGGAGAGGACTGAGGAATGGAGGTTAGAGGACCAGGGAAAGGGGTTCTGGGGCAGGGCCCAACTGAGCATGTCCTCTGTGTACAGGTTTCAGCCCGGGGTGGCCTAGGTAGGGAAAGGCCAGTAGGAAAAGGGTCAGAGGTATGGGTGGTAGTCAGGCTCAGCCTAGAGGAGGTTCACTCATCTTCAGAGGCAGGGGAAGGACAGAGACATTGTGAGGAGGAAAGAAGGGATTTAAAGGAGCCTACTTAGCCCTATTTTAATAAATGAGAAGTCAGGCATCCTACCTACAGTTTTATTTATGGTAATATCAGAAGAATCCTGAAGACACCCATGCAGATACACGCGGCATGTGACTGCGAAAAGAGAGACATTTTCATAATGCTTAACAATCAACCTTCCTTCAGATGGAAGCTTAGGCCCTGTCATTGTGGCCCATCCCCTCCATTTTCTAATCTACTCTATCCCTCACCCAAGCCAGGGGACCAACTCAAGCTGCATCAGGATTCCAAGGTATGAAAGACAACCATGATTGACTGGAAAAGTAGTTACACTGATGCCAGAAAGGTAAAGCCAGGTCTCTGTGATGATCTGTGGACGGAACAAATGAGAAGAGCTATGGGCTTGGGGTAGGACCCAACTCCAGTGTCAGTCAAGTCCTCAGACTCATCCTAACTTCTGGATGCCACCAACAGGATACCTAATCTTGAGCATGTGTTTCTAACCTTCCTGGGGCCTTTTATAGAAATCACACAGGTTGGAATCTAACACCATAAAAATTTCTCTGGTCCTAAAAGTGTCAGTGATTTGGATGCCCCTTGCTTGGGTCCCAATTATCATAAATCCCCACATAAACTGAATGGCCGTAATAACCATAACATCATCACACTTTGCAGTTTACTAAATGTTTTCACATATATCAAGTAACACTATAAGGTAGGTATTATCTGCACTTTGCAAATAAGACAACTAAAAGCCAAGGAGATATACTGCTTTCCTTGCCAAGGTCTACCCAGCTCCATGAGTAACTCAGCCAACAAGTGGATCCCAGGCTGACCATGTCCAGCACTCTTTCCACCTCTCCATCTCAGCCATTTCTCAAGTGTGCTTAAAGTAAGGATTTCTAAGCTTTTCAGAAAAACTGTAAAAAATCATATCAAGGTAAACCTAAAACCCAAGCAAGCCCCCATGGGAACCCTTACAACAGTTAGTATGGGTCAAGATTAGGTACAATCTCTGCAAACGCACATAAAACTTGATACTTGGAGGGTTCTTTTGTTGAGAATGGGTTCTGTTTGGTCTTGTTTGGTTTGTTCCTCCTCTTATACTTGGTGGACCTGTTCACTAAGATTCTGTGACATTCACCACGCTGGATGTGAATCGGGGTGAGATTACGCCTGTTTGTTCTAAGAGCATCTGTATATTTTAGGGATAAAAAAAGAGAGAGAGAGAGAGAGAGAGAGAGAGAGAGAGAGAGATGAATGCTTTTTGTGCATTACAGCAAGCTTGAAAGGGTAAACTTTGGATGTTCGTTTCCTGAACATCCAAACATTAGTAAGATTGAAAATGTCCGGGATAGGGGGGCCAAAATTCTAGGATGTAATGGGATTTGTACATATTCAATCTCAGGACTTGAAAAATCAGTCCAAGAGCTGGGAAAGAAGTGGTGGGAACAGGGAGACACAGAAAAACAACAAAGTTTTACATATAAACTGTTTTGCTGAATTTTTTGCTGCTTTCCACTGCCAATTCCCGACAATCTGCCTTTCATTATTCATCAGTGTCAAATCACTTGACAGTTGGATGAGTATAGTCAATTTCTCTTGGGCATTTTCTTATAGGAAACCAAAATACGATGACTAAAATAATCCTCTTCCATTTGCAAGGTCAGAGAGAGAAGTGGGCTCCAAATTATGCCACTGCATGTACACTCCATAGGACATTCGTTTATTTTATCTTTGTGTCTGCCTCTCTGGTTTTTGCTGTCTTCCCTCTCACCCACCTACTCCATTCCCTAAGAGCCTCTTGCCCACTTCCTTCCTTTCTTGTATCTTTAACCATGTTCACTCTTCTTTCTACTATGTAAAGCCCAAAGAGACTCTTTCCCCCTAACTACCTACTTGCTATTTTCTTTTCTCCCCAAAGCCTGCCTCATTATGTGTTTCCTGTTAAAAACTCATCACTTCTTCAATGGAAATATTCCCACTTATTAGAGAATCCAACCAACCCATCATACTTTGAAATAACAGCCAAAAACAGAAAACAGAAAAAATTATATGAAGCCTCCTTTTTCTCCCCAAAGTACATTTTTCAAAAAGGCTCACTAGCATAATACATTCAACACTGCATTTCTATGCAGATTTTACCTGCTTGCCACCCTCCAGAAGGTCTCCTTACTCCCCAGTGGCCCTTTGCACTTGAGGACCACAGCCTGGGAGCTGAAAGCAGCACTTCTTCCAACCCACACTACTCCTAGAAGACCAGGGTGAGTCCGCCCCTTACCTACTCCAGGGATAGCTCATGTGAAGCTGTAAGGGTTTCAATATGCACCACTAGGAGAGGAAAGGTAGCTGAAAGCAGGCTTAGGATGTGGGAATCTGGCTCTGCTGTTTTCTACCCTTGTGATTCTCTGCAACTAAAAAATGATGATACCAACCTCACATAGTTGTTCTATAAATTAAGTGAGCTAAACATTCATGAAGATGCCAAAACAATCCTAGATACCATGATTACCAGTCTTTAAACTTGTCCTAGGGAATATTTCACAAGTTAATTCTCTACTACTTCTGGTGGTCTCTTAATTCACCATGGAGGCTACCAGCTGGATGATGTTGCAGGTTTCATGCAGAAATGCTGACCCCAGGTTGGGACCTGGAGTAGTCACCCCTATGAATTTTAGACAAGGGCAGTAGTATGTGGCAGGACCAATTCTCCACTTGACAAGTACCCACCCATTCCATTCCCTTCTCTTTAACTCACCCCATTATACACTGAGAAATGCATATTCAAAATTACATGGCTAGAAAGCAGTAACACCTCCGAGACAGCAAGGTTACAATATGCACCATGAAATAAATTACAAAAGGCCAATGTTTCTTCCAGCTAGGGCTATAAGATTTGATACTTCAGGAATCAGAACAACTAGAAGAAAAAATTAAGGGAAGACTTAAGGTCTATAGAGATTACTAGCCTTGTTCCTTGGAAGACACAGGTGTTCACATATAAATATGCCTCCACACACATAGCCAAAATCATCCAGTTATATGGCAGAATGTGAAGTATCATTGCATATCTAATTTCCATTCACCTCCTTTTCTGGTTTCTGTCCTACTGTTCATATGAGAACTGAATACAAAGCACCTGACATCACTGTTGAGGGAAAAAAAAAAATAGTAAGTTATACTCCTAACAAGCACCCAAGATCCTGGGGAAGGTAGGAATGCAGTTTAATGAATCTTCTTCCCCAGCCAAACCTTATCCCTGCATTTGAATCATATCACATCTTTTATCTACACAAGCAAAGTTTCCCTATATGGACAAAAGAATGCCCTAGTCCATAGGCCCCACCTCTGGCAAACAGGTGTTGCTACGCCTATGAATGTAACACCAGCCAGAGCCCTAAATGGGCTCCTCTGCTACAGGTAGAGTACTGTAAAGGAAAAGAATATCTGAGGAATGCAATTGGGGCCAGGCCTGCTCTTGCCCAGGATTTTTGGTTCTGCTTTCTACCTCCAACATGGAGGAAAAAGTACTGATAAACACAGGTGTTCAGAGCTATCTCGCCAGAGTTTTATGAGGGGTTGGGGGATAGTAGAAAGACACTGTTGGGGTGGGGCTGGGAGCTAGCACAGCTCCAGAATGGGAAAGGAGGAAATACAGATCTATTCTTTGTGAAAATAAGCTTTTGGACCCTGCCCTCAGGCATTCACACCCATGTTATTTTTTCCAGGTGAAAAAAGCAAGAGCAAACACCTACAGAAGGAAGGAGAAAGGAAAAGAATGGGGGAATGCAAACCTCATTATCAAGATGGGTCCCATGCCCCCTGTCTAGAGAGCCAAGTCAACCAACCCATCCAATGTGTTCTCTGCCTCACCTGTGAGCACAATCCATCAGAGAGACCCAGAGGTCATGCTTTCTTCTCTGCAGGCACTTTCAACCTAGGTGAGACATGGTTATGCACATGCAAGCACAAAGATATAAGCATGTGATCGATGACAGGTTAGTGACAGTGATAGGTAAAGTCACAATAAGTACCATTTCAAATGGATCAACAACTGAATTTCTCTCCTTGGCTGGGAAATATCAGAGAAGAGTGGGGTTTCTGCCACATGAATGCTCTCTGTTCCTCGACCATAAGATTCATGCAGTTTTAATGTTGCATCTAACCAAACCCCTGCCAACCTGTGTCATACTAACATGAGAGTGTGGGCTGTTGTATTTATTAATTGGGGGATGGGAGGTGTTATTTCTTGCTCTTTGAAAAAGAGACCCAGTCACAGGGATAGGGAATGCAGACAGCCCTGGCATGTTAGCATGCGAAATATTTTAAGGGTGCAGTCATATCTTCCTCCTCAGCACCTGAGCGTCTGCTGATCACTCAGTGAGATAGGACAGCCTCCTTCCCACAGGACTTTGCTAAGCAGCCACTCACTGAGCACAGGCCTGAATAATTTATGGATGGCCCAGTCACTCAGGAGCACCAAGGCCCGCCAGCTGCCTATGAAGTGGGAGGCAGGCTCCAGGCTTACTATAAAAGAATTAAATACCATCAGCTACCTCTGAGACCTTCCTTATAAGAAGCACACAATCCTTCCCTCTTTCCTCCCCATTTCAAGTCAGATAATTTCGTGCTGGATCAAATTGCAAATGATTTTACTCGAGGAGGATAGGTCCCCAGATACAAAGCTGAGGTGGAGAGAAAGTCCTCAATCAAGTAGCAATCAGGATTTCCCATGCTCAGGATGCTGAGATGACATGGGTAAAGCACCAGATCCTGTGCCTGGCACAAGACAGATGGCTGGATTGATGTCAACCCCCAACACCTCTGCCTACCTACCCCTCTACTACAGTCAAACTGATCAGCATCCCACTACTTGTGTAGGGCTTCTCATGCCTCTGCTCTTGATGCTCCCTCTCCTCCATCTACATTCATCCATCCTTCAACTCCAACTCAAAACCTTCCCTCCTCCAGGAAGGCTTCCTAGATTATCCCACCTAGGATGATCACTCGTTAATAGAAACTTTATACCACTACTGCCAGCCTCCCTTGTCTGGCACCTATCACATACTATCTTAGAGTAGTGCTTATCTCTTCTTATGCACCAGTCTTATCTACTTAATTAAAATAATAGACTGTGTACCAGTTTCAGACTCAAGAGAAGTAAAATGTGGACTCCATTCTCAGCTTTGACACTGACTGGCTTGCACCCACGAGCTGGCCCTTTAGCTTCCCTGATGCTTTCCTAAAAACCTAACCGACCTTAAAAAGAAATCTCTCTGATTCTCTAGATATAATGGTCTTGAAAATACATAAGCTGCTTTATGGCAGATGCAAGTCTTTTACAATCTTCTCCCCACCCTCCTAGCCCAGTACCTAAGAAGCAAGGTAGCCATTTCAGAAGCCTGAACACTGAGGAAACAAAAACACTGTAGGGAAGCCAGCCTCACTTGGTAAACTACGGAACTCAGTCCACCTTATGTAACACCCTCAGGCCACACTTTAATCTTTCAGGTTTGAAAGATGACAGCTAGAACTCTGTAACAGGTGTCAGAAATTCCTTTTTTCAAAATGTACGTATTTAAGCCATCTATCTCAATATGAGGCATAGAGATGTGCACCAGATATACAAAGTTCCTGGCATATTAGAGATTAGAAAGTAGTCTTTCTGAATTCCTGTGCCTCTTTCATTTCCAGGACAAACCTGAAGGTACAGGTAGCAGAGGACAAAGGAAGTGGCATGCATTCCTCAAGCCTCTCTGTCAGTGAAGTGAGCCTGGACTTGAAATCAGAGAAAGCTCATTCTAATGTCCTCTCCCACCTGCCTTCCAGCATCCAAAACCACTTGTACCAAGTGGAGTCAACAAACTTGTACCAAGTGGTAGATGACCAATATCCTTCCATGTTCTGTAATACCCAACTTGCACCAGTTCAGAGAATGGGAGCCCACACTGTGGGACCATCTCATCTCCTAGTCTAGCAAAGAGTGCAGGAAGCCCCAACAGACTGTTGTTCTAAGACCCTTTCTCTCATCTCTGCATTGATTACTCCTTTATAATTCTTAAAGTATCTTGAGCAGCCAACTCAAAAGGCATTTTTACAACAATAATTGACAAATGGATTCATTCATTACAACTAGAATTGAAATGACAGATAAGGCATGAAGTGAGAGAAGAAAGGACTAAGCTATTTTCTAACACCTGTCACCTATGACCACCCATAAACACCTCTACACTTACCCACTCTCATTACCTTTCAGTCAACCTTTTAATTACCATCTACCCATAAAAACACAGTTTGAGATCACAGTGGTACCTTTTCTCTACTATCCCTTATTTTAATAACATTTTTTTTTTGGAACCAGGGATTGAACTTAGGGACACTCGGTCACTGAGCCACATCCCCAGCCCTATTTTGTATTTTTTATTTAGAGACAGGGTCTCACTGAGTTGCTTAGGGCCTCGCTAAGATGCTGAGGCTGGCTTTGAACTCGCGATCCTCCTGACTCAGCCTCCCAAGTCATTAATAACATTATGAAGCCTCAGTAAAGGATGTGGAGAAACTGGAACCCTTGTGAACCATACATGGAAACATGATGCAGTTGATATAGAAACAATATGAAGATTCTTCAAAATATTTAAAATAGAACCATGATATGCTCCAGCAATCCCACTTTGGGTAATCAAACAAGATTTCAAAGAGATATCTGCACACCCTTGTTCATCGTACCAGCATTCACAATACCCAAGACATGGAAGCAACTCCAACACCCATCAGTGAATGAATGGATAGATTTGAATATTATTCAGTCTTAAAAAAGAAGAAAATCCTGCCACATGCTACAACATGGATGAACCTTGTGGGCACTTTGTTAAGTGAAATAAGTCAACCATGAAAAGACAAATATTACATGATTCCACTTACATGAAGTACCTAGTTGGTCAAACTCATGGAAACAGAAAGTAGAAAGGTGGCTGCGAGGAGCTGGGGGGAGGGGAAACGAAGTTATTGTTTAACAGGTGTAGAGTTTCAGTTTTGCAAGATGAAAATGTTCTAGAGATCTATTTCACAACAGCATACATATAGTCAATACTGCCAAACTGCACACTTGAGAATGGTTAAGATGGTAATGCTTATGTTACTTTTTTTTTAACCACAAATTAAAATGAAAATTTGAGGAGTGAGGGATGTAGCTCAGTGGTAGAGCCCTGGCCTACCATGCCATCCCTAGTACATAATAAATTAAAAAATACATTTAAAAAAATAAAAATTAGAAGGAAAAAAAAAAAAAAAAACCACCAGTAAAGACTGAGAAGAAAAGCACTCCTGAGATGGAGAAAAGACGGCAGATCTAGACCCACAGGTTCCATGCCCAGACTCTGGAGCCTGAACAAAATGTTCTCAAATGCTATCAACCCATGCACCTATCCCTGAGTCCTCCCTTCCACCTGAAGGAAAAAAGAAATTTACAGGGAATTCAGCCAACAGATATTTTTATAACAAAAGGCCTCATAACTTAGTCACTGGCTCCAAATTGCCTCCATGCCTCACACTTGCATACAGTGCTAGAGAGGGACCTCCACTCCTCACCACTGCCACTCGTGCGGGTCCTGGAGACCTTTTCAAGGCTAATCTTCATGCAACTCACTTTGTTATGGTTTGGATGTGAGGTGTCCTGCAAAAGCTTCTGTGTGAGACAGTGCAAGAAGGTTCAGAGGAGAAATGACTGGGTTGTGAGAGTCTTAACCCAATCAGCAATTTAATTCCCTGATAGAGATTAACTGAGTGGTAACTAAAGTGGTAGTATGTGGCTGGAGGAGATTGGAATTGGGGCATGGCTTTGGTGTATATATTTGTATCTGGAGAGTGAAGACTCACTCTCTCTCTCTCTCTCTCTCTCTTCTTCCTGATGATGTGAGCTGCTTCCCTCTGTGACACTCTTCTGCCATGATGTTCAGCCTCAGCTTGAGCCTTGAGGAAGGAAGCCAGCTGTCGATGGATTGAGACCTCTGAAACTGTGAGCCCTCATATAAACCTTTCCTCCTTTAAAATTGTTCTGGTCAGATCCTTTTAGTCATAGCAGAGAAAAAGCTGACTAAAACACTTTATTTTTCAGTATTATCTTTTGAGATTGAGTCCCCAAGACATAGAGGAAATCAATATTTCAGACCCGGCAGCAACATATCATATTGAAGCATGCGCACATTTACACAATGCAGGGGTGTGAGCACAATTTAGCAGTGAGAGATTGCGTGTGTGCGCATAGATCACCTTAGCAGATGTTGGGCAAGTTTCCCTTGCTCTGAAGGTTCTGTGATGCCCTGTCATCAGCCACCCTGGAATATCAAGACTTGCCCACCCAGCTGCAGAACACTGATGTCCTGTCAGTGTGGCCACATACACAGCCTGCTGTTAAGGATAATTTTAGGGTATTAAGAGCTCATGAAGCAACGGACCAAGCTTCTCACTGATCAAAAAACTGTCCTTGTTGTTGGCCTATTAAGGATTATAGAAGGGCAAATGGCAAAAATCATTATACAGGAAAGAAGTCTGTAATTTGAAGTGATTATAATCAAAGTTACCCTAGTTCTTGTTAATAACACTCCATAAGAGCCTGCATTTCTGACTCATCAAACATAAAACATTAACAAAAAATTAACATGAGACTAGGCCTTGAGTCAGAGTCACAGGGCACTTATTATTTACCCCAAGAAGGACAAAGGTTGCTATCATCCCTATACTAACACACAGTCCACATCTCACCATGTACACAGAAACCACAGTGAAAAGAAGCCAGAACTAACAAAACAATGTCAGCCTGTCACCTCCCTAGGATATATTTCACATTGCCTTATTTGGTGGTGGTGAGGAGTACGCAGGGGGGAATGCTGGGGATGAACCCAGGGCCCTGAACATGCTAGGCCAGCACTCTACCATGAAGCTCCATCCCCAGCCCATGATATTTTATAAGGTAGTTCATACATTTTTAGTGCACTATTTGGTATACAAATAAATGTTTAATCCTTTTTTAAAATAAGCATTTAGGCTCCCCTTTCTAAAGTGGTCATACTTCTCTTGTATTTGACAGTCAGAAAATAAAAAAAGAAAATACCCTATAAAACATCTGACTGTCAAATCTCAGTCTTACTTTAAATACAGGTAAGGTTCAGGCCTCTTGGGAAAGGTTTTAATAAGCTCAATCATCACTGGTGTCACAGTGAGATACTCAAGTTATCTCAGTCTTACTCATAATTCTCTAATATGGAGTAATTGTAGGGATAGGTACAAGATTTTTCCCATGAATTAAAGAGCATTTGGAGACCAACAAATACTTATGTGAAGGAAGGCAATTTCCAAGAGGGTTGGAAATGACAGTCAAAGACAGGCATCAGAGGCTTCCAATTAGTGCCTGGGAAGCCAGACACCTCTGATTTATGCTACACTAAGGCTGGGCAAAGAACAACCCAATTCAGAAAAACAGACTTGAAACCTGTGAAATGGGAGATAACTCGCCCTACCAAGGACCGCTATTAATATCACAGTAGTATTCTAGAATGTTCTCCAAGATGAAAGTGACACACAAACTTTAAGTCTTATAAATAATCCTCCTGGAAATCTGTAATATTTCTTCTTTATTATTCCTCCATACCAAACTACAGCTGTCTCAACAAAGAGGAACAGAACACTAAAACTAAATAACCCCACTAAGGACCAGCCCTCTTCCGGAAAAAGCTAGCCTGTTTGACTTGGATTTTTCTGCACTATATCCTTCTGCCTCCAACCTCAAGTCATTTGACTGGGGGGAGGAGAAGGAGTGGGGAAAATCAATTTATCAACAGTTTTTAAATATTTTTATTGCATTTCTCCCTAAATCATTCTTTCAATAAATTTGGGATTATGCAGGATCATTTTAATATGCACTGAGTGCAGATCTAAACCAGGCAAGTGCAGAAAGAGAATGCACAAATGTGAAGATCATATTAATTTTTTAAATTCAAAAACAAAGTCTTTTTCAGTGCTTTTCCTGCCTCCCAGGAGAAGGATTAAGTCACAAAAGCCCTCTAGTCACCATAACAAACAAAGCAAGCCACAAGTCACCAGTATCTTTAGGCCATGGAGCATGTGCCCTATGAATGTTCCTGCTCGTCCACCTTGATGTCTAACCTCCCACTTCACATTAATGTAACCTCAATAGGGAAGGCCTCCTTGAAGGGGGAGAGAGGAACCCTCATTTCAAAAGACTGGTTTTCATAATCAAATGTTGTAAACTAACACCTCACAAGCATGCCTACTGTGTGGAGACACTGAGCTAGCAACTTCCACATTACTGTAAGTTCTCACATTCCTATAAGATATTGTTTTGTTTTTGTTTGTTTTCTTTCTTTGTGTTTTGTTTTGGGTACTGGATATTGAACCCAGGGGTACTTTACCACTGAGCTATATTCCCAGTACTTTTTATTACTTATTATGAGACAGGGTCTCGCTAAGTTGCTGAGGCTGCCCTCAAATTTACCATACTTCCTGCCTCAGCCTCCTGAGTCACTGGGATAACAGGTGTGCACCCCTGGGCCCAGCCTAGACATTGTTCTCAACCTATAGGAATAACTTCCCACTATCCCACAGCTAGCAAGTGGCAGAGGAGGGATCTAATGTAGGACCACCAGACTCTGAGGCCATTCTTCCATTCCTATTATTGGCTCTGAGATGGACAGTTCTGAATGCCAGAAACCAAACCCAGCAAGATCCAGACGCTCTGGCCTTAGGAGGAACCCCAAAGTGCATTTAGCCATCCAGACTGAAAGAGTCTCTGGGCTACACAGAACATAGACAAATATAAGCTGAGGAAACCAGTATATAATCCTAAAACTGGAGGTCACACAGTACACACACACACACACACACACACACACACACAGATACATTGTACATTTGTGATCAAAAAACCCCATACAATTCTCACAAGCCCCAAGCATCTGACATGGGAAGGCTTCAGATAACCAAAACCAAACTCCTTTTCCTTATTCCTTGTCCCACACCCTCCACAGCCTCTTGGAGAGCAAGTTCCAGGGATCCTAATTCAACAGTGAAGTCCAGTCCTCGCTCTTGCTCCATCAAGCCAGTTTCAGGACCTGTCTCCTCCCTGGAAGAATATGACAGTCTCTTAAAATGCCTTGCCTCTTTCTTGCCTCTCTCATTTCTATACCATCTGAAGACCAAAGTCTGATCCCACCATTCCCCAAAACTCACATTAGTGGTTCTCAGGTTAAGTCCAGGCCTCAGGACCCCAGGGGTAGGAGTTCACCTAGGACAGCTCTAAGTTTGCAGTTCTACATATTGAAATAACATGTACTTTTCTATTTGAAAATTTAAAATCTTCTGACCTGAATTTTACAAATCAGAATGCAGAGTAAGAGCTAAATTCCTTGGCATAGCATTCAAGGTCTTATTCACTCCTTTTGTTTTACCTAGAACTCTTTCTGCATATGGCTCCCATTCACTTGCTTGGCCTGAACTTCTCTTCTATTTACTGGTATCACCTCTCCTCTGTGAGGACAAAAACAATCTCTGCTGACCATGCAGACATGTTTTCCTTTAATCACCTATCTCTGTATTTCAAACACTAATCTCAGAGCCTGGGACACAGAAATTGCTTAATGAATATTTCAGTCATTCACTTACTAATATCTGATGAAAGTAAGAAGTCAATCAACACTCTCTCTAATAAGCATAATTCACAAAGCTTAAAAATAAAGAGACAAGCCAGGTATAGTGGTGCACACATGTAATCCCAGTGGCTATGGAGGCTGAGGCAGGAGGATCTCCAGTTCAAAGCCAGCCTCAACAACTTAGAGAGGCCCTAAGCAACTCAGTCAAGACCCTGTCTCAAAATAAAATGAAAAAAAAAAAAAAGGCTGAGATGGTTCCCCATTGGAAAAAATAACAATAAAAAAAAAAAAAAAAAAAAGAAAGAAAAAGAATAGAAAAAAAATTAAATAAATTCTTTCAGAATCACAAGTTAGGTACAGATTAAATCACCATGATTAATTAGTTTGAAGTTCGTCATTTGGTTTTAAAAACATGGAAACATTATCATCCTCCATCATAAAATTCAATATGTAAGTCCATTTTAAAATGGCTCCCCAAATGGAAAATAGTTAAAAAAAAAAAAAACCCACATGTGGGCATGTCTGAAGATTACGCTGATTAAATGCACAAAGAAAGCTGCACAGGCACACCTGTTAATTCAGTGTTGGGGTTTTAGGTTTCACATTAGTATCAGGTGCATCCTCCAGCCTTGCCTCCCTCCAGCCTGTATTTCTCCAGGCAGTCTTGAATACCTCTACATTATTTACAAGCATCCACACTAACACCGCCTACCTTCAAATGCCTGGGGACCACAAGAACAGTTCCATGGATGATGTGTTTAGGGTTCAGGGCAGAAGAGGGAAGCACATACTAATCCTCAGCAGAGCAACTAGTTCTAGGTATGACATTATGTGTTCACATTAGACCTATAAAAGGTTAAGAGACATAGTCTGAAACTTATTTCCCCAAAATCAGTACATAAAACAGTTTTGGGACCATCAACCCATGGAACTGTCAAACGTACGTCCTGAGTTAGAGAAAAAGGTATAAACTGACCACAGGGCCAAGCTGGATAAATGTCATGCCGCCAGTACCATGCATTTAGGAAGCTGCTAGATTGTTTTTCTTCTTGTCAGACCAGTGTGTGTGTGTGTGTGTTTTTTTTGGGGGGGGGGGGGGGGCGGGGCTTGACTTAAATATCCACTAAAACAACAGCAGCAACAACAGCACTTTGCTCCACTTGTAATCCAGTCTGAGGGAAAGACAAATGGCCTTTGACTGCTGTAGCAAAATGGAGATATTCGAGGTGTAAATACTACAACTTGTAACATTCCAGTCTTGGTCATGGGTCACCACTCAATTCACCAAATGCCCTATGTCACTGTCACAAAAAAGCATTCCAAAGGGAAAAACGAACCATTAAGTCCTCAAACTCTAATGGCTCATCCACAAGTGACTTAAGACAGGCAAACTGCAGGCACTTAGGAGTGAACAGTTCTTTAGAGATGCCCTCCACGAAGCACCCTTTTTAAAGAAACTTAGAAGGCAGAGAGACAAAGAGGGAAGAGGACCAGAAATACCAGTGACCTGAAGGAGTAGAAAAACTAAAAGAGTCTTTAGCTTAGCTCTTGTGATCAAAGAGAAAAAAGCCTACAATCAGACGCATGCAGCTCAATAGAAAGCAGGAGCCAAACTGATGGAATTGTGTGAAGGATATCTGATCCACTGTGTAATGGCTTGTACCAGCTTACTGACAATGCCCCAAACTTCCAAGAGCATCTCTACTAAGCTGACTTCATAGCAGGAAAGTCAGACGCTGTAAGAATGAAAATCTAAGACAAATGCTCTTTGATGGGAGGAAGATTAAATTCTAGGATTCTAACAATCAACTGGCCTTGTTTCTGCTTTTTTACTAAAAAAAGAATGCCTAACATGTATGTATGTATGTATGTCTTAGTTTAGGTTGCTGAAACAGAACACCATACACTGGATGACTTACACAACAAACATTTATTTCTCACAGCTCTGGAGGCTAGAAGTCAGGGTGTTAGCACAGCAGGGTTCTGGGAAGTACCTCTTCCAGGTTCATAGAGAACCGTGTTCTCACACAGTGGAGAGAAAGGCCATCTCTGGTGCTTGTTGTATAAGGGGACTAGTCCCACTCATGAAGTCTCCTTCCTCAAAGTCTAATCACTTCCCAAAGGCTTCCCTCTTAACACATCATATTGGGGCGAGGATTTCAACACAGGAATTGAGACGGGGGAATACAAATATTCAGTATGGAAAATGTTCCAAAAGATATGCATCAAACTTTTAAAAGGAATTATCTTTAGGGAGTGGGATGAGAAATGGTTTGGGGAAGAAAACATTCATTGTCCACTTCTATAGTGCTTGGATTTATTTTTCAATTGGTATACTGCAATGTATAATGTAATACATTTTTTATGATATATTTTAATGTAAAACTCTTAAACTTGAAGAACTCTCTCTTCAACAGGTATCACAAAAATTAGGGGGAAATTTCCCCCAACTGAAGTGACAATTAGCAGTTCTGACCACAAATGACGACTTCTGTTTGTCAAGTACTAACTGATACTAAATGCATTCAGATTTACACAAGGCAGTGTTATGGTTGAGGCAGGAGGTGATTTGAAAATCTTATGTCTGAAACAATGCAAGAATTTTCAGAGGTGAAATGATTAGATTATGAGAGCTTTAACCTAATCAATGGATTAATCAACAGATACAGGTTAACTGTGTGGTAACTATAGGTAGGCTGGGTGTGGTTAGAGGAGGCAGGTCACTGGGAGCATGTCTTTGGGTTTATATTTTGTCCCTGGTGAACAGAGCTCTCTCTCTGCTCCCTGATTGCCATGTCCTGAGCTGCTTTCCTCTGCCATGCCCTTCTGCCATGATGTGCTGCTTCATCTTGGGCCCAGAGCTATGGAGTTGGCCATCTATGGACTGAAACCTCTGAAACCATGAGCCAAATAACTTTTTCCTCCTCTACATTGTTCCGGTTGGGTCTTTTGGTCACTGTCACGAAAAAGCTGACTAAAACAGGCACTATAGGAAATGCTGGAAGAAATGTCATCCATTGTCACTGTCCTCAAGGAATTTATTAATCAACTGGAGGAAGAATATGGATATACACATTTTGATCACACACATCCAACTAATAATCCATAGGAAACATGGTAGAGAATAACAAGGGCCAAATAAATTTCGTAAAGAGAAGGGGTCCAGCTTGAACCACACAGGCAAAATGGCTCCACGGTGGGACTGGGCTCAGGCTGGAGCGCTAGGGTTTCCTGAAGACTTCCAGGGTGATCTAATAGGTAACAAGGAATGCAGGGAGGGGCTGAGATTTGGCAATCGTCCCAGTATCTTCCTTACTTTAGTCCATCTGTTTCTTGAGATTTCTACAATTTTGTAGGTTAAAGCAACTTCACATACACATTCAAGAAATCTAAGAAGTTTGTAGAAATTTTAACTAGTGTGGCAAAATTCTCACCAGCCTCACCCAATAACATGCAACCGTTACCCAATCCCATTACTACCTTATTAAAGTTCTGAAAAATCACAGGCTTACAACATAAAGGTCAAAATTTAGAGCTTGGCAAATTCCCCTGAAGATTAACTAATGGGAATACAGGTAAGAATTACAAACATGCACATGTTTATCAAGCAGAGGATGAATAGGCTAAGATTCGAGTTTTCAGGAAGTATCACTTTTTAAAAAATACTGTCCCATTCACTGCTTGTTTTATAAACATGGTCTATTTCTCCAAAATAGATTATGTGTGGGTAAGGAACATGCTAATGTGGTACTTGGGTCACTGTACTGCTAAAAACCCTGGAACAATGCTCTAAAACTGGGTAACTATTCCACTCTAAGAATGGTGGTTGGAGGCTGGGGATATAGCTCAGCTGGTAAAGTGCTTCCCTCTTGTGCACAAGGCCCTAAATTCAATCTCCAGCAACACAAAAATATAAAAACTAAAAAATAAAAAGAATGGTGCTTGGTCCTTGAAAGCCCCAAAGAAGAAAACAAGGGACAGACTCTTCCCACATCACACCACCACCACACAAATTCACAAGTTAATAACTTAGGCTCAAACTAAATATCTTAGTACAGGGGTGTGTGTGTGTGTGTGTGTGTGTGTGTGTGTGTGTATGTTGCTACAGACAAAATCCAGCAGCTCGTGCATACTAACCATATGTTTTACCACTGAGACTAGAGGCATGTTCTAAAGAGCTCAAATTCTAAGGTTTGTTTCTCTTTGTTAACTTGATTTTTTTCAACCATCTTAAAGGAAGCTGTTACTGGTTCCTTTCTTTTTCTTTTTCTTTTTATTTATTTATTTTTTTTGGAACCAGGGATTGAACTCAGGGACACTTGGCCACTGAGCCACATCCCCAGCCCTATTTTGCATTTGATTTAGAGACAGGGTCTCACTGAGTTGCTTAGGGCCTCGCTAAGTTGCTGAGGCTGGCTTTGAACTCTCGATCCTCCTGACTCAGCCTCCCAAGTCGCTTGGATTACAGGCGTGCGCCACCACGCCCGGCTCCTTTCTTTTTAAAGGAAGCAATTTATCAAAGGTGAACACCACCCTGCCATTTTACAAAATTTCTTTTATGCCTTTGTGAATACTGTTATTTACTGTCGTCTTCCCAGCACCCTCCCTTTTGGGGGGAAGCAGCCTCCTGAGATTCTGAGAAAGCTGCTATGTTCTTACAGCCCTCCACATGCCACACCAGAGTTCGCTAGTCCAGGAGTAGCCATTTGACCAAAGGCTAGTGAATTATTGCTTTGCTCCCAACACCCCACCACTGCCATCCCCACCATCAGCCATGTTTCCAACTGGAACTAGAAAAATTGAAAGGGAAGGGATTAAAGGCCTAGGGGCAGATGGAAGATCACCTACAGGAGTACAGACAGAAGCCCACTCACACGAGGATGCTAAAAACAGACTGAGAATGAGAAAGTTTTATTTTTTCTGTTCTGGCCCCTTCTTTGGATTGACTGTTAAGCTCTTCCTTCAATCATGCAAGATACTCCAAGATCTTTTCCTAAACGTTTTAATATAAAGTGCCTTCTTTCCCCATGCTACAATTCTGCTTCAGACATGCCAACCAGAGCCTCCAACCTTCAGCCACATGCCATCTGAACTGTGGATGGCTGGATGCCAGTGGTATGTTTTGTACATATGATTTTCTGCTCTTCATCGATACCCAAAGATACATTTTTAAAAGGAATCATTTGTAAGCATACAGCTGACTATGACCTAATATAATACATTTTTTGGGACTGCGATCCCCACTACTCAGGAGGCTGAGGTGAGAGGATCATGAGTTCAATGACAGCCTGGGGCAACAGAGCAAGACCCTCTCAAATAAATTAACATTAAAAAGTTATCTGAGTCAATCAGAACTCCAACACCATACCTAACCTTCCTTACAGAAACACGCTTAGAGAAAACTAGGATATTAAGTCATTAACATCATTAAGTGGTGAGGTCAAAAGATAAAAGCTTGGCAAGAAGTAGAGTTGGAGCTGGGTGTGGTGTTACACACCAGTAATCCTAACCATGGGAGGCTGGGACAAGAGGATCTCAAGTTAAAGGCCAGCCTCAGCAATTTAACAACTCTGTAAACAATTGAGACCCAGTCTCAAAAATAAAAACACAAAAAGGGCTGGGGATGTGACTTGGTGGTTAAAACAAAACAAAACAAAAAAAACCTGGGTATGAAAAAAGAAAAAAGAAAAAAAGGAGTTGGAACTAAAATACACCAAAGTCAGCCGTGAGTCACGTTATGTGAGACACTAAGTACAGTAAACTACTAAGTAGAGGGCTCCAATGAAGGAGGCTCATGGAGCTGCCCTGGAGCAGCCATGGTCATGTGGATTTCCAAGTCTCATGTGTCTGAACTCTGTAAGAACTCTCCTTCTCTCCTCCCCTAATTCCACCACACATATCTTCTTTTTATTCAGGGGACTCAAATGAATCTCTGTTCCTTCTAACCAGAAAGAACTAACCAAAAATAGTTCTGAACGCAGGAGTCTTTTCCAAGAATCTGATCAGTAGACACAGACTAAACGTTTAGCTCCCCACTGGATACCACTTAGAGTGATCACGTCAAAACTGCCAACATATCCATAGTTTAAAAATCACAACCATCTTCTGTAGTGGACTTGGTTTCAAAACCAAAATGTAATCTGAGAAACTACTTAACATCTACCCAGCATCAATTTTCTCTATACATTAAATTAAATTGAATGACATTTCTGAGAATGTTGATTAAATAATATTTTAGCTATCTGAATTCCACCGTTAATTATAAAATATACTTTGTGATAGTTTGTTTGCTCCTAGTTACTCTATGTATCAATATTTCGAGTCTCAATGCTCCTATGTGACTCTTTTTTTTTATTTTTAAAGTACACAAGACTTTATAAATGCCCTTCATATAAATTAAATTACAGTGGGGCGCTGTGGCTACACCTGTAATCCCAGCAACTCCGGAGGCTGAGGCAGGAGGATTGCAAGTTCAAAGTCAGCCTTAGTAACTTTGAGGCCCTAAGCAACTAATTAAGACTCTGTCTCAAAATAAAAAAACAGGGCTAGAGATATGGCTCAATGCCTTGCCCCTGGGTTCAATCCCCAGTACCAAAACAATAAAAATAAAAATAAAATTACATTACATTCTCTTTTTTTTTGCCTCAATATACAAATTTTAATAGGTAAATATATCCTGTAAATGTTACAGTGTGCGCTACAGGGAGAGAGAGAGAGAAAGGGAGAGTTGCCAGTCATACCCTCCCAATCAGTATTCTTCCACTTCTTCAGCCTCTGCTTCACAGAATCCACGCCCACCTCTTCATAATCCTTCTCCAGTGCTGCCAGGTCCTCTCCGGCCTCTGAGAATTCCCCTTCCTCCATGCCTTCTCCTACATACCAGTGCACAAAGACCTGCTTGGCATACATGAGATCGAACTTATGGTCCAGGCGGGACCAGGCCTCCGCGATGGCAGTGGTGTTGCTCAGCATGCAGATAGCCCGCTGAACCTTGGCCAGGTCTCCTCCAGGCACCACTGTGGGGGGCTGGTAGTTAATGCCCACCTCAAACCCAGTGGGGCACCAGTCCACAAACTGGATGATGCACTTGGTCTTGATGGTGGCGATGACTGCATTGAGTATGGTGAGGGTCACACTTCACCATCTGGTTGGCCGGCTCAAAGCAGGCATTGGTCATCTCAGTCACAGAGAGCTGCTCATGGTAGGCTTTCTCTGCTGAGATAACTGGGGCTAGTGGCCAGGGGGAAGTGGACATGGGGGTATGGCACCAGGTTGGTCTGGAATTCCGTCAGGTCCACGTTCAGGGCCCTGAAGAACTGCAGGGAGGCCGTGATGGAGGACACGATCTGCCTGATCAGACGAATGAGGTTGGTGTACATGGGACGCTTGATGTCCAGGTTATACCAACAGATGTCATAGATGGCTTCGTTGTCCACCATGAAGGCACAGTCAGAGTGTTCGGGGGTTGTATGGATCATCAGGATGGAGTTGTAGGACTCCATCACGGCTGTGGTCACCTGGGGGGCTGGGGAGATGGCAAATTCCAGCTTGGACTTCTTGCCATAGTCCACTCCATGAGCAGAGAAGCAAACCCAGAGCTGGTACCACCTCCTAAGCTGTGGAAGATGAGGAAGCCCTGTAGTCCCATGCATAGATCCACCAGTTTGCGGATTCGGTCCAGGACCAGGACCACGATCTCCTTGCCAATGGTGTAATGGCCTCTGGCATAATTATTGGCTGCATCTTCCTTCCCGGTGATCAGCTGCTCTGGGTGGAAGAGCTGCCTGTAGGTCCCCGTGCGTACTTTGTCAACCACAGTGGGTTCCAGGTCCACAAACACTGCTCTGGGCACGTGCTTGCCAGCCCAGGTTTCGCTGAAGCACGTGTTGAATGAGTCATCCCCGCCACCGATGGTTTTGTCACTTGGCATCTGATCATAGGGCTGAATTCCATGTTCAAGGCAGTACAGCTCCCAGCAGGCATTGCCAATCTGGACACCTGCCTGCCCTACGTGGACAGAGATACACTCGTGCGTGTTGAGCTCTGGGATACCTCCTTAGCACACCACCAACCTCAACTGTTGAAACGCATTTAACCACATTTCATCTTTTTATCTGCCTATGACGGTACTTGCTCATAGGTACATAGGAGCTAAACTATAAGTGAATTTAATAAAGGTAAAACATGACCACATGAGACACCAAACACTCACACTAGGCTTTTCTGATTGACCACATTTGGACAAATGAAAAACTTCCTAAGGCCATAGTACTTTTAGGTCTATAGTACTATAACTGATCTGTCATCTTTTCCCAGGAAACCACCAAATTAAAAAAAAAAAAAATCCTACCATTATGGTGCTGATAGCTTTTTATACAGTATTTTCAGTTCTTTCTCACTATTCCACCATTTATTTTTATATAAGAGAGTAAAGGGAGAAATGAGATATTGATACATGCCAAGCTGGATGAACCTTGAAAACATTTTGTTAAGTGAAAGAAATCCATCATAAAAGGCCACATACTGTATGATTTAATTTATGTGCAATATAAGCCTGTAGGTTTACTTTGACAACTTTATGTAATATAGTTTCTAATGTCTCACTTGTTGAGAAAGTCCAGGACAGGCAAGGATATAAAGTCAGAATGTAGATTAGTGGTTGCCTGTGGCTGGGGGAAGGGAAAGTGGGAAGTGAGGGCTGAGGTGGAGGAAATTTCCTTCTGGAGTATCGAAAATGCATTGAAACTAGACAGTGGTGACTGCCACACAGCTTTGTTTTAAAATGACCGAACTGTATACTTTAAAAGGATTCATTTTATGAAATGTAGTTCTTTAAAAAATTATTGTATTTGAAATGTAAATTTTAACTCAATAAAGGTTGACATTTGAGAGACAGAGAGGGAAGTTGGGGAAGAAAGTGCAGGAATGAGCAAGTGCTAAGGTCCGTGAGGAAGGAGAACCCTGATATGTGGTTAAGAGGTTTCTTGAAGGAGAGGAATATAGGGGACAATGGTAGCCCTAGGTTTCCACCTATTGGTCCTACCAAGCCTGGGCCACTCCGCTCACCTACCATGAGATTTTAGCCATCACTGAGCAGAGAACAAAATCTGTGGTGGAATCGAAGAATCCAAGCTGAACAAAAAAGCAGGGAAGAAACTGGACCTACAGTAACAGGGAGAAAAGGGAGGGAGGATAAGAAACCAAGAAGAAATGTACCCAAAAAGGCAGAGAAGACTCCTGCTTTCCAATGGTTAGAAAACTACTGAAGCCATTTGCATGTGAAAAACAAATTGAGGGTATAATCTGGGACTAGCTTAATGATCTAAACAGACTTCTCTTTAATGGTTTTCATGAACCTCATGGATATGGAAATGCTCTTTCGGATTCAGATTTCACAATGGTGGTTTCCTTACTGTGTGTTAGGGACCACGCCTCTCATGCTCCCAACAATGCATCATTTAGGAAAACAGATTCTAGAGTGGATTAGGAAAATAAGGGGGAGCAATTAAATCCCAGCTAATCCTGATTATAATATTGAATGTAAGTACTGAAAGGTCACATTCTACCCCATAAATACATGTAATTACTATATGTCTATTAAAATTTTTAAATTTATTTTTAAAATATCCTGCCAGGTGCAAAGTGGCACAAGCCTATAATTCCACCCACGTGGGGGGCCAAGGCAGAAGGACCACAAGTTCAAGGTCAGCCTGGGCAATTTATCAAGATCCTGTCTCAAAATAAAAATTAAAAGGGCTGGGGATATAGCACAGTGGTAAAGCACCCCTGGGTTCAATCCCCAATTCAGGGAAGGAAAAAAAAAACCCTGAGTGTAAAAATCCATTCCAACATCCAAGGAGCTGTTCTCTTTCCCTTGGGGCATAACGTGTTACATCTGAACAGAGAGGTAGGTGTGTGATAAAGAGAAGTTCTAGCTTGATTTTGAGGAGATTCCACGCATGTGATGGCCTATCATGGGAGACCCACAGCCTCGCCCACAAACCTTTTTAATTTGCTGCAATGGCAAATGGCAGCCAGGACAATGTTCAAATCCTAACATTCCTTCCAGCTACTAGGTCCCCAGCTACTAGGCCCTAATGTCTTAAAACGACTCTGGTGCATTCTTCCCTGTTTTGTGATAAATCTTTCCCTCTAAATCACTGCAGTACTAATTGCTCATAGTACTTTCTTGGCACTTGCACACATACGAAGTCTCATACAAATAGATTTTTGTCTTCCCAGTTAGATTATTCTAGACAAGTTTTACAGATTTCTTTACACATTCAGCAGCAGGCTGGCTCAGTTCTTTCAGGAGGAGGAAGTCAAATATCACTATTCATTACCAAAAATCACCTGTTGATTCATTTTGGGTATGGGGGGGGGTGTTACCGATTGAGGATTAACAGTCTTATTCTGTAGTTTCTGAGCGAAACCACTATATTAGAGGTGACCATCAAAAATATAAAGTCAATATCCAAACCATCTAATCAAAAACTCATGATTATAGGTAGAAAAAAACATTAAAACATATTTCAAAAAAGGTAAATTTAAATATCTTTCATGATATTAAAATAGTTTTCCTGTCATCTATGTGCAGAACCAACAAGTGAGGATTAAAAGAATCTGAACACATAACTCTTCCTTTCTCTTTCTTCTCCTTTTTGTACTGAGGACTGAACTTTGCGGGGTACTCTACTACTGAGCTATGTCTAGCCACTCCCCCTTTTTTTTTGGAACTGGGGATTGAATTCAGGGACACTTGGCCACTGAGCCATATCCCCAGCCCTATTTTGTATTTTATTTAGAGACAGGGTCTCACTGAGTTGCACAGCACCTCGCCAGTGCTGAGGCTGGCTTTGAACCCGAGATCCTCCTGCCTCAGCCTCCTGAGCAGCTAGGATTACAGGCGTGTGCACCATGCTTGGCTCAGCCATGTTTAACTTAATTTGAGACAGGGCCTAGCTAAATTGCCCAGGCTGGCCTTGAACTTGGCCTCAGCCTACTCAATCACTGGGTTTATAGGTGTGAGCAGCTCCACCCAGTGTAAGGACATAACTTTAATGCTAGCTTGAAATTTGCAGTCAAGTTGGAGAATGGGATGGTAAATTCTGCTCTAGTTCTCGCCATAAACAATCTAGTTATTTCTTCTGAGAAAACCTTGGGTGTGAATTTTTTGTGTACAATTGCAAAATTTTTCAGGATACACTTTTTAAGTTTCCCCACCCATTTTAATTAGCACTACAGAGCTAACTTAATACTAGAGAAATTTTCTGTCCTCCTAGAAATTAGCAAATTATACTAGGCCCAGATAGCAATGGAGCAGACCAGGAGGTCCTGGGTCACCTTCACGAAGGGTGGATCCATCCAGCCTGGGCTGCAATGAAGCCAGGGATTACAAAAATGTACTACTCCTGCCAGGAAACAGCACAACACTCAGTGTGGGCAGAACATTAAGATTCAAGATATCAAAACATAAACTGTGATCTACTTGTCAGGGGAAAGATAGACTAATATGTTAAAGGAGAGACAAAAGTTGATTGGCACTTCAGCAGGAATGCTCAAGGAGAGCAGGGTTTCAATATTTAGTGAGAGCATTTAGGCCATGTTCTAAGAAAGTATGTCTCAAACTTGTCTACATCACAATCACAAGAAGGCTGACTAAAAATGCTGTCTTCCATGCACCACTCTGCAGTCGTGAATCTCAATTTATAGGGCAGGGGGACTTGGAGTAAGCACTGTTCACAAGCAAGCTGTTGAATCTTGTGCATCCAAACATAGTGTTTGACCACAGATGCCTGGGTACTGTGCTTAAGTTTTCAGTCAAAAGAGTGGAATGTAGATGTTGGTAGAGGATCTGTATTTGTTGCTACACTGCACCTATTTAATGAAAGTTTACTATTGGAAAGCACAAAAGAAAGAAGTCTTTATTTTTTTTAATAACTGTTCAACTAGAACACTAATCCTCATCAGAATTTAAATGTATATTTAGCTAGAAGCCAACTACTTACTACTTCATAAATTCACCTATGACTAAATAAGTACTTTAAAGCCCGTGTCTATTATGTAGATCTAAAAAATATGCAGCCAATAAAAAATGTCTATGTGAAGACATTTAAATTACACAAATCAGTAGCCACTGGTCATGTGTCTCCTGACCACATGATATGTGCATGCTGAGATAAGCTATAAGTATAAAATACACAAAGGATTTCAAAGACAGTATAAAATGTAAAAGTATTTCAAATAATGTTTTATGCAGATTAAATTTTGATATGATAATATTTTGGATACACTGATTAAAATATTCTACTTAGAAATTTTAAAAATCACATATGGCTAGTCTTGTATTTCTTTTGCAGAGCACTGATCTGGATATTTCTGCTTAGCTTATTAAACAAAACCAAATTCTTCACCACTGCAGTCCATGTTTAAAGGCAGTCTGGCACATATGTACAATCAATGTTACTTCCTCTGTGCATGTGAGGCAGGAACACAATGTCATTTTCCCATGGCTGACCTCTACCCTTAATTTCTCTATAACAATGCAAACTCAAGGTCAATTTCTTTTGCTATGTCCACAACTGAGCAAACAGGCAAATTTTGAACTCATAAATGTTGATGAGTGACAACTCCCAAAGTAACCTCATTTTAAATATCTATCATTTTATTAAAACGCACATTCATACACAGGCTTCCTTCTACCACATCTCTGTGCCAGTATTTTTTGGGAAAAAAATTTATCAACATTTCTGAATATAGCATTAGATACTTTTGTGCTTTTTCCTTATTACAAAATGTTCACATTTTATTTGAGAAAAAACCTAAATATAGAAAATTCACTAAAAAATAAACATTGGCTATTTTGGTATATACTCTCCCCATTTTTTCTTTACCAGTAACAAGCATTAATAGAAAAATATTAATTCTAATTACTTTTATCCAGTATTTTCAAACTAAATATGTTGTACATTTTAAAGGACTTCTTCCCCTACTTCCTCTAATTCGTGTTGATTCTACAAAATATAAGCCATAACCATAAACACTCTTCATTTAAAAATAATCATTTCTAGAAATAAAACATTTACCTTTGACATTTCTTTCAAAGATAAAGAAGCAAGAATGTGGACATGCCAATTAATGGAGTGCAGGAAATAAAGACATAGAAATACTTCACAGTGTACCACCTTTACTTCTCAACAAAATTCACGAATGTTCTCATCTTCCTTCTGAACCAAAAACAGGAACCATGGAAAGTACTGGGTACCACATTCAGTTTTAGACATGAGTATGTATCACATCTCATATGTAAAAGAGATATGTGTAGGGCTGGGGTTGTGGCTCAGTGGTGGAGTACTTGCCTAGCACAAGTGAGGCACCGGGTTCGATTCTCAGCACTACATATAAATAAATGAATTAAATAAAGGTCTATCAACATTTTAAAAAATTTTTAAAAAGAGATGTGCTTCAAAGCTTAGTATAAACATGTAAAATCTCACTACTGACTTTTCATGTTATGGATTGTATTTTAGATATATGTATTTTGTGTATAAACTTTGAGTATATGACAAATCATTATCAACTCTAAGTATTTTTTTAAAATATATGTAAATCTTAAAATTTTTACAAGCCTAAGTGTTGAGAGACTCCCTCTTCACCCAACTTGTGCAAGGAAGTAGCTTTCAGATGAAGCTTTTCTCTACTTTGAGAAAGAGCTGCTGGTTTCAATCCAGCCAGGTGCTCCAGGTAGATTCTATAGATGGGCGAGTGCAGTTCTCTGTACTTCTTTTTGGTCATTAGGCTGATGTGCCAGTAGGCTAGTAATGTCCCCTGGCAAGCTATTTAATCCTTCTGTTCCCTCATTTATACTTTACAGATGACGGTAACTCTCTCACATGATTGTTACAGGATTAACTGTTAATATATGCAATACATTTAGAAATAGTGCCTGGCACATAGTAAGTACCATAATGAGCATTTATTAGTATACTTGTGACACAGTTCTGGGACCTAGATAAACATCCTTGGAATATCAGGAAAAAAATGAGCAATACTAAGGTCAGCTGGGATCTTTCCTCTACATCTATAGAAAGACCACATACAAAAAGCAAGTGACTGCTCTGCAGTTTGCAAGAAAAATTGTCCTTAAAAGAAAGACAGGGTAGCCGGGCACAGTGGCACACACCTATTATCCCAGTTACTTGGGAGGCTGAGGCAGAAGGAATGCAAGTTCAAAGCCAGCCTCAGCAAGGCCCTTTAGTGAGGCCCTAAAGGAACTAAACTAGATCCTGTCTCTAAATAAAATGTTGAAAAAGGGTTGGAGATGTGGCTGGGGATGTGGCTCAGTGGTTAAGTGCTCTTGGGCCCAATCTCTGGTACCAAAAAAAAGAAAAAGGGTAACCTAGAACCAGAAAGTAAAAGCCTCATAAGCAAAGGTTATTGGTCACCCCTAGCACGCTGGTCTTAAGGCTCAAATGAAGATTCAAGCAAAGGTGGGAGGGGCGAAAGTACCAATCAATCCATTAGCACAAGCCAAGATCATGGTTTCCGTAAGGTTCCATGCTAAAGAATGAGACAGAAAAGAAAGCCCCAACTCTAGAGTGAACGACCCTATAATTAACCGTTCATTCAAGAGAGATCTTTAAATCACACCACTCAAGAGACAAATTAGCTTAAGAAAGCTGAATAATTTTTCTATAGCATTTAACTGGCTGCATCCTCAATATCCATTCCCCTCTTTCTGCTTCATGTTGTATTCCAAAGTTTCTAGCCAAGCTGTTCGGTGGGACTGACCAAAGGCTCTCCAGGAGTATATACCCTGTTTAGATGAAGTCAAATCAGATATCCTATTCTCCAACTGAAGTCAAACAGGGCAATGAGATGACCCCTGGACCATGGGGATGTAGATGTGCTCTTTTCTCCAGGATGTCTGTAAGTTCCAGGAGGCCTAGGAATTGGGGGAGCCACCTTGAGACCACAAGATAGACCCTGATTGTAAATGAGGCTGCACTACCAAATAAAGCCAAAGAGTGGAGGGAAAGAAACTGGGCCCTGACTGTACCAATGAAGTCCTGGAGCAGGTCTTGTTATAAGGTTGAATTTGCCTATTACGTGACCAATTAATTTTCTCTGTTACTTAAGCCACTTTGGGTTAGGTTTCCTTTTGTTTAAAAACCAAGAGAATCCCAACTGAGCATGCTTCATAATAAAATTTTTATAAAAATAACAGAAAAGTGAGTTATTTTCACAGTTAACAGTAAATTTACCTGACTTCTTATTTATCATAATTAAAGATATTAGGGGGGGGAAGCATAAATTTACTTTCCTCATTAGAAATAATTTCCTGTAAAGTGTCAAAAGTACGGAGGAGGACCTTGAAAACACTCTATCTTGACTCCTGCTTTAAACATATTCAGTACTGCGGAGTTCTCAGAGTGATGGAACTACTTCCTGATTTTCAGGACAATTTTAGGGTGACACACTCCCCACCCTGCCCAAGGTATGCTCCAGGTATTCAACGCAACAAAAGAATAAGAAATCACACATTTCTACTAGTGTTAATGAATCAATGACAAATATACCTGTTACAGTATTAAATGTACCCTTACCCAAACATTATACTACTGGTTTTCAGATCTAAAGCCCTTATATGCAGTACTAACTAACCTTACACAGTTCAGGTCAGTTAACAGGTCACAGGCACTAACTACACCAGTTAGTTTGGATATTTTTGTGTATAAGGTATACTATGCTCCAATATTTTGAAATGTAAGATGTCAGAATGAAAGATCTTACAAAGTTTGAGTAGCTCTTTCTGAATTACTACAAAAATCACTCTGTGCTCTGAATTATGCTGGCCATTAGGACCGACAGCTCTCCAACAATGGCACTAGCTCCTTACAAAATGTTCAGCTTGCTCTCATGGGACATGGCTAAGTGGAAATAAGATATTCTGGGAACAGGAGTCATAAAAAGGACAGGTGGACAATTTTAAGGAGGACCATAGGGCATCTTGGGCTCTGTGATAGGGTATGACAGGGACTCACCGGCCAGAGCCTTGATGCGGGACCGCTCAAAGAGCCGCGCGGAGCTGTTCTCGTTGTCCCAGTCATCCACGTCCCAGCGGTTGTTGACATCACTGTACTGCTGTTGGATCTCAATGTTGTCATAGTCTGTGGCTACTGTGGTCGTCATCTTGAACTGTCTCAGCTGCTCCTCCACATCAGCTCCTTCTTAGAGTTCTGTGAGAAAGAAAAGGAAAAACATATTTAGGTGTCCAAAGTGTGTATATCCCCACAGAACCTGCTACGATAAAGCCGAGTGGAAAGTAAAAGAATTAGTGCTTGTCCAGAGTCAATCTTCTGGAGTGAAGGCTGGTGTTGAACTTCAGCACTGCCTCTTGCCAGCTCTGTGACCTTGGTCAACCTACTCAACGCCTCTGAGCCTTAGTTTCCCAGAGGAAGTAAGAAGGAAGATAGTTCACAGGCTGCTGAGAGGGTTGAATGAGATGACGGATTCCCAAAAAATGGTCCTTTCTGGGGCTGGAGTTGTGGCTCAGTGGTAGAGTGCTTGCCTGATATGTGTGAAGTCCTGAGTTTGATTCTCAGCACCACATATAAATAAATAAAATAAAAGATCCATTGACAACTAAAAAAAAAATATTTAAAAAAAAATGGTCCTCTCTTTTTTGCAAAGTTTGAACTCCAATTTTAAAACTTTTATTATGGCTCTACCAACAACTACTTGGGGCTTCTGAATAAATTTCTTTGTTTTTATTGCATATCACCATAAACTGTGTAATCTTTTACATTATCTTTAATCAAATGTTATATAAAAGAAAAAAATCCATTTTTCTTACATCTCATTTGCATATTAGAAAACTGATGTCTAAGGTTAAAATATAAGAATATGAGGGCTGGGGATATAGCTCAGTTGGTAGAGTGCTTACCTCACAAGCATGAGGCCCTGGGTTTAATCTCCCAGCACCGCAAAAAAAAAAAAAAAAAAGAAAAAAAGACTATGGCACTAAGAAAAGTAGATGCTCAATAAATGATTGTAATTATTTATATTGATGTTCTTAAAATTTCCATGACCAACACCAATACCTACTCCTCAGGCACCAGCTGAGGGTCACAGTATTTCTCAGGGATAAATATGACACAAGGACCTGGACCTCAACTTTTGGCTCACTGGTGTCCTCACTTTATCACAGTCCTTCAATGAATGAAGAGAGAGATGTTTAGCTTTAAGAGTAGCCTCTCCTTTCAATACAGCCATTATTCATGCAGCGAACCCAAATACACTGGGGGCTTACCCCATACTCAGTACCTTTCCAGATGCTAGGAATAAACAGTAAATAAGGTAATGGTCTTGCTCTAGGGAAGCTCCAGTCCCACTGGGACCTGGACGCACACACAGAGGCAAGAGAGTTTAAAGAAAAGAAAAGCAGAATAAAGTGAGAGGGTTGAGTGACTGTTCTTAACCTGGTAGTCAGGGAAGCCTCTCCAAGTACTGAAACTGAGATCTCAAAGCCATACAGGAATGAGTCAAGCACGGACAGAAAGGAACAGCACTGCAGGCAAAGAAAACAGCACGCTGGAGGAACCAAAAGTCCAGTGTGACTGGAGTCTGGGCTGCAGGGGTGAGATGGGCACGATGGGAAGCCCCTGGGCGGATTTAAACTCGTCTCTGACATCATGGATGTGTGTTTTTAAAGGAGTAATCCTGGTGCTGTGTGGAAAACTGATTCTAGGAGGCAAGAATAGAAGCAGAGGCCAGTTGGGAGGTTACTCTAGGGATGGCGTGGCCCTGGACTGTGGAGTGGAGGTGGCGAGATGTGAATGTGTTCTGGAGGGAGAGCTGACAGGACCTGGTGAAGTCCTCAGGCATCAGGAAACTGCTGGCCCTGGCCAGGCTGTGCTTGATTCCTATTGGTGTGTTTAAATTCCTGCATATTTTAAATTTCAGCACAGGGACTCAGACTCAGTCAGGCATGCAAAACTAAGTAAGTAAGTTAACTGCAAATTAAGAGTAGGAAGGAGAAGAATGATTCCTTCTATAGAGGTAGGAAGATGTCCCAAGGGAAAAGAAGTTTCATTATCTTCCCTCTTTCTTTCCATCCCTTCCCTCCCACATCCTAAAATTAAAAAATTTTAATATTTTTGTACCTGGATGCTCACTTAGTGAAAGTCTCATCCAATGTGTAATAAGAACATGAACATGGACCATTCAGTGGGCCTCATCACTTTAGCCTGAACTGATAAGACCAGACCTCTACCCAGCCACACAGAAGGACTGCTAAGTAGACAATTTGCCTATATGCCACCACACAAGGAAAACAAAGCCACGTATGCTGAAAAGAAACTTTTCTCCTATTGCACTTCAAATGTAGCTTTTCTCAAGTTCCTGTACATAACCACGTGTCACATGCAATCAAGTTTCCAGGTTAAATTAAATAAGCTGAAACAAATAATCTAAGCCTTAAATAGCATAATGATTGCAAATAATGATATGAATAATAGCATCCTCTTCTATCAGTAGTTTTCTCAGAAGCTAAGAACACGGCCAGCACATCCTACATGTTCCTCAGAAAATTCCTCAACCAACCCACAACATCTATGATCTAATGGTCATCACCACCATCACTCAAACAGAAATCCTGAATGGGAGCAAAATTCCCAGAGAGACATAATCAATCCCAACAATGTACATGCATTGGTATATTAAGTATTAACACCTATTTTAGCATGTATTTACAGAATTCCATTAAAACAAAAAAATTGGGGCTGGGGATGTGGCTCAGCGGTAGAGCACTTGCCTGGCATGTGCAACACACTGGGTTTGATTCTCAACACCACATATAAATAAGTAAAATAAAGGTTCATTGACAACTAAGAATTTTTTGGGGGGGGGCGGGGTACTGGGGATTGAACCCAGGGGCACTCGACCACTGAGCCACATCCCCAGCCCTATTTTGTATTTTATTTAGAGACAGGGTCTCACTGAGTTTCTTAGGGCCTCGCTAAGTTGCTGAGGCTGGCTTTGAACTCGCGATCTCCTGCCTCAGCCTCCCAAGTGCTGGGATTACAGGCGTGCGCCACCACGTCCGGCAAGAAATATTTTTTTAAAAATTACAGAAAACTAATTCAGTGAGTATATTCTACTGAATGATCTCATAGTTTCATTTAATATTCAGGGTCATCACCCCCTTTGAAAAGATGGAAATCAATATTGTTATATACCATTTGATTTTGGAGCTGATTAACTTTCAAGACTATATCACAATATCAAAGACTTTAAGAAAATTCAGTCTTGGAGGATTCTACCTCAGGGGGGTAGGAGGGTATGAAGGTACCATTCATCTCAAATTCCAAAAGTATGGAAAGTGTGATTTAATCCAGCCCAAAGTGAAAAAGCCAAGCACAGTATACCTCTCCCAGATAAGTTTTGGCTATTTGGTGCCATCTGCTGACCATAAGAACAAGCCGCACCGCAGCCTCCAGGACTGAAATCACCACCCTGGTTGGTCGCCAGACTCTACCCGTGATTGAATCCCTTACTCCCACTGACCCATCCCCAATCACAACCGCCTTCCACAAGTTTCTCAACAAGCAAGTGCTAATCAGTAACATTTTTTCTTTTTAGATGACACTCAATAATTAGAAAAATTTATGGGGTACAGTGTGATAATTCAATACCTAAAGTCATTCAGAGAACTTAAACACTTTTTTCCCCCTAAGTGTTCTTAATTAATGCTTTTCTTTAAAAGCACTGCTTCCCATTCACCACTTTAAAGAGGTGAATAGGAAGCAAATGTATCTACCAGGCTGTACAGAAGAAATGTCAATGGTATAAGTTATAATTTTATTCAATTGTTCCACTCAAGAACCTAGAATTTGAAGCCAGGCATGGTGGCACATGCCTATAATCCCACACTGACTCAGGGGGCTGAGGCAGGAAGATCACAAGTTTGAAGCCAGCCTAAGCAACTTAGTGAGGCCTTGTCTCAAAAAATAAAAAAGTACTATGGATGTAGCTTGGTGGTGAAGTGTCCCTGGGTTCAATCCCCAGTACCCCCCCCCAAGAATCCAAAAAACAAACAAACAAAAAGCTTCAAATTTGGGTATTGAGATGGTTTTCTCCATCTCTCTGAAAACATTTGAGTTTTCACAGTGATGAAAGCTTCTTACATTTTCAGAGCAATTTCAAGATTTACCCCCACCCTCCAGCAGGGTCATAGTAAAAGGGTGCTTCAGGCACTCAGTGGAAGCAAGGGAGTGACCTGAGGGTGAAGAGCACCTAGAGGCAAGGAAAGAGTTTGGGAGTGCACCCCATGGTATGGGTTCCCCAACATTCAGCATGCCTCAAACACATCACCTCTAACTCACTTCAGCAAGGGGCCGTGCCAGCTATCAGCACAGTTTACATCACACACACAGGTGTTCCCAGGAGATTATCCAAGATGGGCTGCATTTTCCCAAGGTGCTACTAGCCGTAAATCACCAGAGCTGGTGAGGTAATCTGTACTTCTTAAATGGCTGTGGGAAGATGAGGAGGAAAGAAGGGAGGAACTCTGCCTGGAGGCTCCACTGGGAAAGCTTGAGGCCTGTGTACGGTTGGCACAGAACAGGACACTCTCCCCTAGGAGAAACAGCCCCCAGCACCTCTCCTAGCTCAGAGAGGGCCTGGATTCTACATGACTTCATTTCCACAGCAGGAGCTCATTAAGCAGACCCTGAATGAGTAAAAATTAATACTACCCTAGATGTGAAATGGGCAATATCCATATTCTTTGCAACTACGTTTTGAGAAATAGTTAACAGTGCCTATCCACCTCTACCTTCCCTGCTCTTTTCTGTTTCACACAGGTAACAGATAAACAGAAGTTTTTATTCTATAAAGACATCAAAGAGCTAGGTTCAGTGGTGCACACTGTAATCCCAGCCACTCAGGAAGCTGAAGCAGGAGGATGCAATTTCAAGCTCAGCCTGGGAAAATTAGCAAGGCAGCCTCCTCCCCCCTGAAAAAAAATTTAAAGTTTATCCCCAAGCTTCCTTCCAGCACCCTCTTCTGATACCCTGCAAAACCTCCACGGGAGCCCCCAACTTGCCTGTGTTTGACTAGTAAGTACCCTGTGCTGACAACTATTTCCTGGACAGTTACGTACAAGAGGATACTCTGGTCTTAAGGAAGTCACATTTTTAGAATTGGCTGCTACTGAATGTGAACATGTATATAATAAGGTGCATCTCCGCATACTATTAAAATTCGGGTTTCCCTTTTTAATTTAGTCTTTACCCATAAAAAATATTTTTTTCCAAAGTACTCAGATTTCACAAAACAAAGCAACAAATAGAGAATAAATAGAATTTTCATTGGCACTACACAAAGCATACACACACACATGCACACACACATACTTGTTTAATATTCAACCTTAATAAAGGTTCATATAAATAAAATGAAGAAGGTCATGAACATTTGCCAATCCTCCTGAAGAAGAAAAATCAGATGCTGACAATTACTTTGGGAACATTCACAACCCAAATGTTCTCAAATACTGAAAATCTTCCCACCTCATTCATAAAAGACTTGAAAAAATATACACTGGAGTGCTTGTGTGCTCTATTTTTTAAAAAATTATAAAATAAAAATAAGTCTGCTCAGGACTTTGAGGGGACCGGATTAAGTGTCTAAGAACTTCCAATAATAGATGTAGGAGAGTTTTGCCTCAACCCTCCCAACCATTCAGTTGCCAGGAAGCAGAGAAGTGGCCTCCTGTTCACAATTTGCCTGAGGGATTATATAGCATGTATAAAATCACAGTTACCATATTTCATCATCTTGGTAGGTTGCCTACGTTATAAAATACTATTTCATCCCTATTAACATATGGATTCTATTTGATTGATAATATATACCTAATGTGTATTCTTCCGTCCCATTATTTCACACTCTCTAAAGTTAAACTGGATCGAGTCACATAGCTCTTTATCTCTCATATCTTTATCCCTCATATCTTTATCACTGTTGAATTCAGAGCAAGCAGCATGTAATCTAATCTTTAAAATGCAGAGCTAGTAAGTCTAAGCCCCAGCACAACTAAAATACCAGTTTTTTGATGGCTTGCTTGATATGGGGCTTTCCTTGTTTTCTCATTCAGTCCTCCCCAGCAACTTTTTGAGGTAGGCAACTAGTATTAACCCTACTTTGCTAATAAACTAAGGCTTAATAAATGACAAATAACCTACGACTTTGCCAGTGATAACACAGCAAAAAGATGAGGAAGGCAAAAGGATCTGAACCAACTGTGAGCAACTTCAAAGTCCAAGCTTTAGGTGAACAACTCAACCTTCCATCAGAGGCAAGACCCTTCAGTAGAGACCCACATCAGAAAAACAGCTGAAGGACTTAAGGATCCTAAATAAATAAGGACATGGATGAGCCTTCATCAAAGCCTGATGACTGCCCAGGGCAGCAACTCACCCAGCCAGGTTCCCCGGCCTGCACTATCAAAATGGGGACGATAGTGCTGCCATGGACTGAAAATTCATTAGGGGAGGGGGCTGAAAAACCTCCTTTGGATGGAAGCACAGATGCAGTAACTGAGACTCCTGGTGGGGGTGGGAAAAACAAAAAGGTGAGAAACCCCACCAAAGCTGGAGGGAAAAGCTCATCTCCTTTAAGTGTATGAAGACTTGAGAGAAGGCCTTAGAAGATGGGAAGATGAAGAGCACAAACGTTCCTTCGTGATGAAGAATTAGAATTTCACATACCCCATCCCATTCCTAGTACCTCTGACATAAAACCCCCAAATGCATTACTCCCCTAACACTGAGTGCATGTGCTTTGGAGCAGCAGTGAGGGTTCGGCCCCCCTACAACATTTTCAAAGTGCCCACTACAAACCTTCATCCCAACCAGATCAGAGTGGCCACTGGAAGCCTGGATCTAGCTCTACAAACAACATAACTGGAGAGGGAGAGATTTTTTTTTTTTTAAACAAATGGGCAAATTCAATTGGCTTCTACTCTTGGAAGGAACAAAATTACTCTTTACTGTGAAGGAAATTAATTATTTTAAAAGATGTCAGTAGTGGAAAAGACACTGACCATAATTAGTTTATTTTAAGACAGTTCATCACAAAGATCTTGTTACTGTGGTTTAAGAATGTATGTATTACAAGTATTACTCCCAAGTATTACAGCCAGGCAGGAGGCATGGAGGCCTATGCCTATAATCCCATCAACCAAGGAGGCTGAGGCAGGAGGATTACAAGTTTGAGTCTCTGCAACTTGAAGGAAGGAAGGAAGGAAGGAAGGAAGGAAGGAAGGAAGGAAGGGGGAGGGAGGAAGGGAAGAAAAGAAACCCCACTTAAGAAAAGAAAAGAAAAGAAAAGAAAAGAAAAGAAAAGAAAAGAAAAGAAGGAAAAGAAAAGAATGTAACTCAGTAGAGTGCCTTAGTTCCATCCCTGGTACCATAAAACAAACAAATGATAGAATATGGCCACAAATGTATTTCTACAAGGAGCCATATAATATGAGATAGGGCATTACTCTGACCTTCCTGCAAGCACTCCACCACTAAGCTATATCCCTTACATCCCTACCCCTTGTTTTAAATTTTACTTTCAGATAGGGTCTCACTAAACTGCCCAGGCTGGCCTCAAACTTGTGATCCTCCTGCCTCAGCCTCCCAAGTAGCAGGAAGATCACAGGACTGAGCCACCAGGCCTAGTTATATAGATTAAAATTTTAAACAGAGTACCTTATTTCTTCTCTGCCCACATCTGATACTATCTAAATTCTAAATGCAATTTTACAAGTCCTAATCTTTTTTTTAAAGTCAGCAATTTTGAAATTAGACAGTAGAATGAGGTTAGCTCTTCCAATGTTCACTTATAAGCCTCAAGATTGCTTAATTTGAACCAAACTAAAATTGTTAAGCAATTATTCCCATTAATTAGATGACTATCATCACCTACATGGCAATCAAAGGCTATCTTTGCTTCTGTTCCTTTTACAGAAAAGAGCAATTAAAATTGAAATTATTAACTCTGTACAGGCCTAACACCATGTTCTTATGGCCAAAGTGGGGTTTCTGAGCCACTGTAAAAATTGTCTTATAATTATTTCCAAATAGTTCTAATGATACTGCTGCCAAAATACCAATGCTGAATTTCAGTGAGTTTTGCATTTCACTCCCTCTTCCTTATAAAATTTCACAAGTCAGCATCATGTGTGCCTGAACAACAGAGGACCAATAACAGAATGAGCTTTCTATCTGCAAACTGACTTTTACTCCTAGAGCAGCTCATGTGAAAATCAAGTGAAAATGCACACCTCAATTACCTCTACAGAATAGGGATCGAATGAAAGAAATATGTAGAACTGCAATGAAAAGCAATACTATACCAACTGTTATGTCACACACACGCGCGCACGCGCGCACACACACACACACACACACAGGCCAGGTTCCTGTATGTTCTATTCATCTTTATGCCACCAGAACCCAGCACAACACCTAAGCCATAACAAGTGCTCAATTTTATTTTTCAAAAAAAACTGTGAAATGAATTGGCAGGTGGCAGGAACCATCTAACTCTGCAACACAAGGCTTCTTTCTACATAAGATGAATTCCCCAGTAAAAGTCTCATTGTTATGGAAGAGACAGTCTTCTCTATGCAGATTCATGAGGCAAAAGTTGAATTTTTAAAAGAAACCTGTTTTCACCTGGCATAAAGCATGATGGCTCATATTTATGTAGGACTGAAAAAAATCACCAATTTCATAATCTCATTTGGAATTGTGTTATATTTATCATAATACAGATTGTTCTAAGATCATTTCCCTTTACAAAACATTCTAAATCTAGGTCTACTGACTACCCAAATTTCCAGAAGTTTAAATTTTATTACTCAAAAATTTTTCAAAGAGCAGTTGGAACAACTCTCATGGCCTGGGCAGCAAGCCTGTTTCCTCTGTGTGCTTGATGAACATTTTCCAAACTTACTTGTGTATCTGTAATCTTTCAGAGAAACAAAATGAGTAAAGGTTGGTATATGATATTTGAAAGGAAGAAGTGATATCAACCCCAGAAAAACCAAACATGATCAAACTTGTATTACTAAAATTTGTTTAAACCTAATCACAATCTGAAAGAATTTCCAAATACAATAGACAAAAAAATTAGTGCTTAGTAACATATACAGTCTGGAATTCATTAGAATCCTGTACATTACTGTTTAAAGGCTCATTTTCAAAGGTGTTCAATATTAAACTTGATATCAAAGTAAATGATATCAAATGATACAAAGTAAATATGGATTCACTTTGGCCTGCAGAATATCTAAACACTAGTATAAAAGAAATAAAAGAAAAATGGGCCACAGTGTCTAAAATAGTACCACGAGTTTGGGATCACAGAGGAGCTCCAATGGAGGATTTGACAGATAGGAGCATGCTTTAACAGCCACAGGCTAAGGATGTCTACCAATCTGTCAGCCAGACCATCGATCCAACACCCAGGCTGGGGATGCCTTATCACATTGCCCAGAAAGTCACAGAACAATGCAGCTTATCCAAGGCCACATGGGCATGAGCTTATAATTTTAATGGTTCTCACTCTTTTGCCCAAATGACTTCAAAATGAAAATAAGATCTTAGTAGCTGAACTATTCAGTTCTATTACTAAAAGAAATCAACTTTCCTTATTCCTCCAGCAGGGGAAAAGAGACATAGAACAAGACCAGAGTGCCCAGATCACATCAAACGTCTTTTAATACTCCCTGGTTTGGGGAGGCTGGGGAATATGACTCAGTGGTAGAACATTTGCCGAGCATATGCAAGGTCCTGAGTTTGATCCCCAGCACTACACACACACACACACACACACACAAAAGAAGGTGAGGCTGGGGATGTAGCTCAGTGATGAACAGTACTGTCCCAACATGTGTGAGGACCTGGTTCAATTCCCAAAAAATCAAAGGTGAAAGTCAGGCACTGAGGTTCACACCTACAATCCCAGTGACTGTGGAGGCTGAGGAGGGAGGATTCTAAGTCGAAGGCCAGCCTCAGTAACTTAGCAAGGCTGTAAGTAACTTAGCAAGACCCTGTCTCAAAATAAAAAACAAAAAGGGATGGGTATGTAGCTCAGTAGAAAAGTCCCTCCAGGGTTCAATCCCCATTAATAGCAACAACAATAATGGTTAATTTAGAAGGACCATATTTCAAAGGCCAGCCTCAGCAACAAAAATTCCCTGGTGATGTGATTTTGGAAAAAGGTTTTTCAAAACTAATTACTCAACCCAAATGAGCAATTTCCCTAAAATGAGGTTTTTGGTTTTTTTTTTTTTTTTTGGAACCAGAGATTGAACTCAGGGACACTCGGCCACTGAGCCACATCCCCAGCCCTATTTTGTATTTTATTTAGAGACAGGGTCTCACTGAGTTGCTAAGGGCCTTGCTGAGTTGCTGAGGCTGGCTTTGAACTCGAGATCCTCCTGACTCAGCCTCCCAAGTCGCTTGGATTACAGGCGTGCGCCACCATGCCTGGCTAAAATGAGTTACTAATACACAAGACTTCTGCTTCTCCAAATACCTACAACAGAACATGTATTTTGTTTTTCCTGTCCCCAAATACCTTCAAAGCAGTCACTTCTTTTCTCAAAATCGGCAGCAGAGTAAAAAAAGAACTGGACAGCAGGGCAATCTGGAACTTTTGGAAGGAACTAAATGCTGTATTTATCCTATAATCCTTTGTAGAGAGAGAAATCAGGGGCTGGACACCCAGCAGTGGATGAATTTTTATGGTCCCTAAGTGTTATGAGTTAAACTGTGTCCCACCCCAAATTCACACATAGGCCTAACTCCCAGTGTGACTGTATTTGGAGACCAAGCCCATAGGGAGAGAAATAAGTTAAATGAAGTCATAAGGATGGGGCCCTAGCCCAGTGGGATTGGTGTCCTCATAGGAAGAGACACTATGATCTCTCCGCACCACCTCCTTGGCACAAGAAAAGCAGGTGAGGACATGGCAAGATCATGGCTATCTGCCGGTCAGGAAGAGAAGCCTCCTCAGAAACACCCTGGCAGCACCTTGATCTTGCCCTTGTAACCTCCAGAACTGTGAGAAAGGAGCTCTCTGCTGTGCAAGCCACCCAGTCTGCAGTATTCTATTTGGCAGGCCATACACTGAGTGAGCCCCAAAGCTATCTTCTGTGCCATTAAACCCCCATTTCAATCCACTCAAGGAGCTGACAATTTAAGGAAGGCTTTCCAATCTCATGAACAATGGCACTGCTCTCTCTCATGCCTGGGATTTTACAGATAAGGATAACAAATAATGAGAACAAGGTTAGCTTAGACTTTCTCAGGGAGGATTCTTCTGAAGCCCCCAGCTGTGGCCCAGGGCCTCCTGGTAGGTGCTCTTGTTGGCCCGAGGTTTTTGTTTCTCTGTTTGTTTGTTTTCATAGCCAGTACCACAACAATATATAAATAATTACCTATGTAATTATTTGTTAAATTACCTACTCACCTTATATACTTAAATTACCTATATACCTTGTATATACTGTACTGTCCATGAATCATTAGGTATTTTTCTTTCTTTCATCAACATATCCCTAGATTCACAATGCCTAGCACATCAAGAACAATGGGTAAACATTTAATAAATGAACTTCATAATGAAAAATTTCTCAGTTTCAAAGAGTATTAGAAGCACTTTCACTACCAAGTCTTCCACTATCAAGAAGAAAAAAAATCTCCATTCATGCAATGGTAAATTTGTCCTAATGTAAACTATAAATATTAGAGAAAATGGAAAAAAAGAAAACCTGACATAAAACTGCGGTAATTTTTTTTATTTTTTATTTTTGGTACCAGGGATTGAACCCAGGGGTACTTAACCACAGAGCTATATCCCCAGCCCTTTTTTATTTTAAATCTAAGTTGCATGCCTGATGGTATAAATTCTTACAAATCAAGAGTTACCTACATTTCATTTTATTTTTTTAAACTAGATTTACCACATTTGAATTTTTAACTCTCCTCACTGACGAAGGAAAAACTTCAAACGGCAACTTCAAATTTGAGGTTCATTCCTCAAGGTAAACTTCCACTGGGGGCAGAACAGCCATACACAGACTGGGCGCTGAATTGAGATTAAAGGACGGAGCCGATTCTGAATCCAGGACCCAGGTCCAGATTTCCTCCCTACCTCAGAAAGCACACAGCTCAGCCAAGGCCCCAGTGTGGAGAAGGGACTCACAATTGTTCAAGCTTGCATATATTCCTGCATTTATCTTTTAAGACAAAGTACCCAAAGTAGAAAATGTGAAAACTGATAGCAAGTCTAAGAAAGCATGGCAGGCTGAGTGAAGCAATAGAAGGTCGGGCGATAAGACCAAGATAAATTACCCCAGAAGGCTGTCCAACACAAGAGTGTCCAGAAGAGGGCAGCCAGGCTGTAAGACACCTAGGAATCCCAGCCCAGGAACTAGCACCACTCAGGGAAAAGCCCAGAAGAGACAGTAGCGCGACCATCTTTAGACAGCAGCTTCAGAAGTGCTCATGGAGAGCTGGCAGACTACCAGCCAGGTGGGGGCAGCAATTTCACAGCGGCTCAGGGTGAGGAACTGCTTTCTCATAAGGCTCCCCAGAAATGCAGACAGGGCTGCCCACGGAGGCAAACCATTCAACAGGGTAGCTACCGAGGGGTCCGAGTACTGTGCAGGGAGCTGGGCTATACAAATTCCAAGATCCCTTCCAACTGACAGGCCTCTATGATTGGGTTAACCACAAAGTGTTCCCCATTCTTGCAAATCAATATAACACAGTAAATCTACAGTACTCAAAACTTGGTTCCCAAGGTGAGGGTAACACTCTCTTTAATGGGGTTCAGAAAGCATTTCAAACAAATGGTTTTTCCATTCCTATTTTTAACTGAATCTGTAAATCATAACCATTCTTTCTTTGGGACACTTTCATATTAAGAAAACCTTTGTATTCTTTTTATAAACAAAGTATTCCTCTTCAAACATTTATACACATTTTCACTGGGTTCACAACCCCACCAAAAATAATGAGTAAAAATTCTTTACAGTTTAATGAAAACATTTAAGTCCACCACTGGAAATATTTATCACTGAAGTAATTATTTTACTTGGGAGTTCTACACTTTCTAAATATCATAGGTACTAAAGAAAACATTTGTTGATTTAACAATAATAACAACAACAAAAAACCCCTTCTAAATAGAAAATACTGCTTATGCTAATGTGACCTCTCAAGTCATCAGGGATGCTGAGTCTGGGATTTGTTCCTCCAAAAGATAAACGTTCTTACTAAGCAGATAGGAAATTACCAAGGTTTTTTTTAATGATGTAATAGTCATAGAGCATGAGAATGTATAAAGACTATGCTTTGTATGTCCTTCGTTTACACTGTTTACATGAAAACACTTTCCCTCTTTAGGTTGCAGGGAGGGAAGTGGCCACATCTCAGAAAGTTATTTTCCTAATAAATTTCTTTAATCACCTGACCAGATTTTTTTTTAATGGAATGGATGTGACCCAGTTAGTTGCACCTAGTGCATTTACCCAGCAATGTGCACATGCCAGCATTAACTGTACAGCAGCAACGTCCTAATGCAGTGAGGGGGAAGATGCAAAGAGGAGCTGGTGGCAACTAAGGGACCACACCAGAAGGCTGCAGAATTTGCTTTGTTATGGCTATTTTAATGCAGTTCCCAAATGACCGATTTTCTAGAGACAGAATCTGATGGCACCAAAATATTTCTGAGCAGAGTGAATTGACACATGTGGAAGCTTCAAGAAAGTATGAGAAAGTCATTCACTGAAACCACACTCAGCTGTGGGAAGGTGAAGAGTTAGGTGTTTAGGCATGTCTTGGCCGGAAGTGGGCTGGTTTTGCTTTTGAGCAAAGGGTCTGTTTTGAATACTGCTGAGTTGCTTGTTAAGAGTTGGTATATCCAAAGACTAGAAAGGAAAAGGCCAGTCTGAGAGACGAGGGGACAAGAACATGAGTCAAAACAGTGACAGTCATTTTCATGTTCATGGAGATTTCTTATTTCTAACTTTGGATACTTTTAAATGCTGCTAAATTCTTCAGATCCTCAAAGGGCGAGGGATGGGAGGCAATCAGTGTCAAAGACATTTCTCTGAAAAGCATCCTGTTCCACACTGAGCTTGACAGGCAGGAAGAGTGGCTGATCCCCTTAGTTAGCTCTGACTGCAGAGACACTAGATGAGCAAACAGACCTCTCTCACTATGCCTAGTCTTCATGAACAGGAAGGCAGCCACTGGCTTATACAGTGTCCTGAAAGACTGAAAAAGTTCCGTGAGATCATTCTCATATCTCCTTATGGAAGATGCAAAAAAAGTTGAGTAGAAGCTATCAGAATAGAGATCCAAGTCATACGGGCAGGTGAGAATGGGTGACAAGTGTCCAAATGTGTCATCATTTTCATTTATTTTAAAAAAATAAGCTCAAAAGAATAAACTCCATCTGGCAAAAGGATTTTTCTTTTCAAACCCAGGGATCACTGGACTGAAGACTAAGAATGTATACCATTGTTAAAACCCCTCCTTGTGTAAAGTCCAGAGTGACTACTCTGCCATGGAAGAGGCTGGCTACACAGCAAAGAGCATCAGCTCTCTTCTTTCTCAGCACCACAGAGAGAATGTGTAGCAACTCAAGTACATTCTTCCCTGAGGCTGCTGCCTGATGTCGGCTCAGGAGTCTGCACAGGTTCCTTTTCCACAAAGAGGGCAAAGTCAATAAGAATCAGCCCTCTTCAACCAGACTGCTCACCACTCACATATTCCAGGAACTTCCATCTAGATGCTCCTGAAGGCTCCTACTAAAAGGTCAAAGGACTTTAAAAAAGAGGTGTGGTCAACCCCTTCCCTGTTGCTTCAATGCTCGTCCCAAAAATGAGGGGGAAAAAAACCACCCCAGGAAAGCCAGAGTTTGCCCTTGTTTTGGAACTGAGATAGATTTTTCATTAACACATCTCTGCCTGACTTTGGGGTAAGTTTGTTAATCTTTCTCTACATGGAGATACCTTCAGCAAGAAAAGCAGGCAGGGAGTCATCACCCATGCTTGCACAGCCTCGAAATGTATTTGCTGAAGTGGATATTTATTTCTCTTCCTGAAAAGGCAGGAGGTGTCTTCCATATCTACTGTCTGTTGCCAGAAATAGACAGCTATGTCAGGAGCAGCCCTCCCTGATGTAAACCGACCCCTCACAGAGGAGGGGGTGGGCAGGTAAAGCTAGACCCTTCTGACAGCCTGACCATTCCCACAGCACTAAATTGACGCCAGCTGCCCATTACAGTCTACATTCCTTAGGTCCTGCAACCAGCTCCTGACAAGACTAACAAACTTTCGTTGGCTTCCAGATGATGGGAGGGCTGAGGCCTTTGGGACCAGAAAGTAGAAAATCACTAGCTCCCCATCACAGAGCTATAGTCTAGCATTCTGATGGAAGAGGGGGGGGAGGTGTATAAAGGGATAGGGTGTCATTTCAGAGAACAGTGAGTGTTTTGGACAAGGAATGATGAATTCTTTGATTGACATCCAGAAAAGAAAAATACACACACTCTCAATTTCATATTTGGAGATGGATTCTGTCATATTACAAGAATAAAAAACAGCTCTGGAAATGAACCAAAGCCCTTTAATCCAGTCTTGCTTTACAATGCAAATGTTTTTCTATCAAATATTACAAAATATGCTAATCATCACCTGCAACAGAGATTTTCAGGGAGCTAGAAATACTTAACAAAAATTTGATCCATCTTTTCTCACAAAAGAAGTCTCCACGTACACAAGTTGTTTCATATTTGGGTTCTGGCTTCCACTTCTCACAGCTGCAGGCTCCTCCTCTATCCTGCCCTCTCCCCAGAGGCTCCAGCTCCGGGTGGGGCTAGTAACTCTCTAGTGCCAGCAAGGGACACCCAGGTACCACCTTCCACCAACCCAACCACCACACCAAGGAGTTAATGAGTAGAAAGTTGAGCAGGTTAAGGAGGGCATTCTAGAAGAAATCTTCAAAACATGAAGTACTGGAATGGACACAGCCAGGGTCTATGAAGTCCATCCCCTCTTTCTAGATACCTAACCCCTACAGCACGAATTCAGCCAGGTTAGCATTTAATGGGTTTAAAAGATCTTTAATGGATATGGTAGCATCGGAAATGGTCATTTATAACAAACACTGCCTAATTTGTACTATTCGCTAAAGGGGAAAAAAGGAGTTTCTACAACAATGTTGCCCGGCTATGCTGAGAAGCTCTTTTGTAATAAGTACCTCATATGGAAGTTGCCATCTCATTTAGGCAATTACAAACCTATTTGTTTCTGGCAAGAAAAAAAAGGAGCACTTAAGGCAGTTTCTTAGCCTGGAGCTCTGTGGGAAAAGAAAGGGCAGTTTCCAACAGGGTGTAAAGGCAGGAAAGTAAACAAATACTCCTCCCTGTCACTGGGGAACCCAGTGTCCTGCTCTCTGCAGCTTCCTGGACTGGCCCCCTGCAAGACAGTCCAGGGCCTCTGTTTCCTGTCTGTAAAGAGAGAGAGCTGACCTAGAACAGTGCTTCCCAACACTGAGCAAACATCACAAACACCTGTGATTTAATTAGCTTGGTTTGACTACAGCCTGACTCAGTGACCATGAAGACCTTTAAAACATGCAGCCAAAGGCTGACAATCATCAATCAAGTGGTGCTCTGGCTAGCTTAAAACCAAAAACTTTGTAATTCCCAAATACCAACGAAATCACCTGCACATACACCCCCCGACAATCCACCTTAGTGTGGTGGATCAGGACAGAAAAGGTATGTTCATCACCAAGTCCATCTAAGCATGCTGCCTGGTCCTGAGAACACTTGAAGCACTGAGTCTGAAGCCTAGGTAAATGATCTAGAAGCTTCCAGTCAGCTCTAGAATTTGGACACTCTATTTGGGATTTAGATTTTTTTTTCTCTGCTCTGTGAAATATGAGTCTCACAATAAGAGATCTTAGACATAAATTGCTGGCTATTTAAAATAAACCCTCAGCCAAGAAATGTAACTACTTGCCATTGTTTTGTTTTGTTTTTAAAGAATGAAAAACTGCCTAAAACATTCTTTCACTTCCTCACTTTTAGTAGATTATAGACCACAGAAAAACACAAAACAAACTCTAAGAAGTGAACAATTAACATCACAAATAGTGAAAAGCATTACAATAACAAGACACCAAAAACACTGATTACATTTCAATTACCATTTGCACTTTCATCTGGAAAACATATCTCCCCCTCACCCCCCACCCCCACTGGAAAGTACCCAGTGCAACAGCTGCACCGCCTTTTCAACTTTCACAAACACGGGAAAAGTTAGCCAAAATGTGGGACTGGCTGGCATCCAGGGGTTTATTATGATGTACTATTAGTCCATAGTGAGAACTGTGGGCTAAAGCAAGGGGGAAAGAGAAGTAACCACAGGGGCTTCGTAACCATGTGCAGATGTGAAGGTTTCCGAAGCTTTATCAGCCAGAAAATGTCTTCCATATTACTTCCTCTACCTGAGGCCTTTATCAGTTTAATTAGATAATTGCAAATGTTGTGTTCTTAGGATATCAGCGACTTAACTGTGAAACTATTTTTCTTATGTCAGTGGCTGGGCCTTTGCTAACATTTTAATATTTTTCACATGTGAAAGCAAACTGGTTGATTCTCTCCCCCTTCCTCCACTTTTTAGCAAGTGCTGAAAGCAATACAACAGGCCAAAAAATAAAATAAAAGTCACCTCCCTTCACTATGTCCACATCTCATCAAATCAATTATGGTTCAAAAGCCTCTCACTTTTAGTATTTCATGAATGTTGGGTCTTTTGGTTTTTTTTTTTTTTTTTTTAAGTTTATATAAGCCAAATAGAGTGGTACAGCCTAAGCACAGACTTTTCAATCTCACGAATCGGTGAATGAATGGACGAGCTATGTGGGTTTCCAACTTTAATTTAGTTAAGTAAAGAATAAAAATGAAAACACACAAAAACCTACCAATATTGCCACTATTTTACAGAGAAGAGCCCAAATAGGCAAAGGATCACCATCATTAGAACTGAAAGATCAATTCTTCCAAAAAAGGCCAACTAGTAACCCTACCTCAAGGCTTCTGCTGGGGGCAGTGATTGCCCCAGGATACTCCTGACTCCACAGATAGAACAGAACAGTGTGAGCTAACAGAAGGAACTTGCCCAAAGTCGAAAAGGCAAAAGGGAGTGGAGTTGAGATTTGGGCCCAAGTGGTCTAGCTTCTGAGTCTATCCTGTGCAGTTCAGCACAGTCCACGCACACCATAGGTGGTTATTAAGACTAAATAAAATTCAATGAAATTTAAAATTCAGCTCCTCAATCACACTACTCATGGATGTTCAGAAGCCACATGGTGGTGATCAAAACTGAAGAGTGTGGATACACACTGTCCCCAGCATCACAGAAAGCTCTGCTGGAAGCACTGGTCTATGCTCTTAGCTGCCACGGTCTTGCTGCTTCTGAATCTGAGTTTGGTTCTAGACACAGAAGTTCCATCTCCATGCTGCACCCACAACCTAAGAAAATATAACACAACAGGTTTTTCAGACAGGACTCTCTAACACACATTCTTAAGGTAAAAGGTACACAGAACAAGTCGACAGCAGCTTGATTCTTGATGGACTTCCTCAACAGGTATGCCAACTAGAAAGTTTGGGTTTTTTTCCTTTGTTATTTTCTACTTTTCTCCTGGCAGGATGTTAGAGAAATGGTTTCCGGCTGTGAGGTCACTGGTGTACACTTGCACCTGTCCTGCTGTGCAGAGCTGAAGCCCTATATTTATGGACTTTTCAGCAGAGTTCAGCCAGAGGCTGGCCCTTCCCGAAATTCAGTTCCCAAAATATTTGCAGATATTTTTCAAAATGTACGAAACACACCATACAAAGTTCTTTCTGTAACCCAAGAACAAAGAGTTTGGTTGGTTAATTAAGGTGGCCTTTAAATTCTATGGCTTGGAGGAAGATTCAGGGTGAGATGTCCTTGGGAGCTAACCGTGAGTAGTTATGATTTCTACAATTCCCAATTTAATTACACCTTTAAGGAAAAAGCAATCATTAAAGTTCAATTACGTAAGGGTAACATATCAAGTCATCGTTCACTGTAACATCTGAATCCAAATGATCAACTTCTATTGTCAAGTACTCAAGGGGAAATGAGACCCAGGACAGGGAAACTGCTGGAAAAAAAGTAAATTCCTAGCATGGAAAGGCAGTTAATAAGGAAGTAAGCAGGAAAACTCCTTGGTGGATGGGGTGAATCTTGGGGGAAGAAGGAAGGTACTCGAGCAAGCTTAGTAGCAGACTTAACTACAACAGCCAATTTGTATTTCTTGTTGTGGTTGGATTTCCCAGTTATAAAATAGTTTCCACACTTCTTAAATGAAATCAATATAGGATCTATAACAAAATATATTAATTTCTTCGCTTCCTCTTCTAAGCCAGGAATTTTTATGATGTTCTCAGAGCATCTAGCTAGAATTCAAAGGATTCCTGGAGTGGACATGCATCCTGTGGGTCAACAGACGACAAATTTTTCTGGCACCATTTAATAATAGAGGAAGTCAGGTGTGTTAGTTGGGGAGGGGCAGGCAAGATCAATCATCAATGCATCATCATGCATCACAGTGTACATGAACATCAGATCCTCATGTTCCCCACTGCATGTTGACCTCCATTTACTATTTCCTGAACAACTTTTTCCCTAAACATATTCCTAAGTCTCCATTTGTAATAGTTATGCAGCATTCTATGGAAATCTGTGAACATACCAGAATTTATTTGATTAAGTCCCTACTACAGGACACACAGATATTCACTATTTTCAACAATATTTCCATAAGCATGACAGTATCATTACAACCTTCTCCATTTTTTTTCTTTTTTTCTGGTATCAGAGATTGAACCCAAGAGCACTTAACCACTGAGCTACATCCCTAGTTCTTTTTTATTATTTTATTTAGAGATCGAGTCTCACTGAGTTGCTTAGGGCCTGGCTAAACTGCTGAAGTTGGCTTTGAACTCCTGATCCTCCTTCCTCAGCCTCCCAAGCTGCTGGGATTACAGACATGCACCACTATGCCCAGCTCCATCTTCTTAAATTAAATTTCTAGAAGGAAACCTAGTACCCAACAGAAATGGATCCTCTCACCAGCACTATGGGAGAAGGCCTGTTATAATTCTACCCTGAACTACACCAAATATAGGATTAAGATCACTATAGTCTCTAAAGGACTTCATAATTATTTTAATTTGCATGACTGCTTACTAGTGATGACTACTATATTTTCATATAGTATATAGATCATTTATTTGGGTATGTTATGAACACTGCTTCAGTTTACGTACCTGCCAAACAGAAATAATAATTGAATTTATATCTCAAAAGAACTGTTTAAAGGATTAAATGAGTTATTACATGCTTCTAGTAATGCACAGAACACAGAAGAATTAAAAAATGTTCCCTACTGCTGTTATCTATGCTTTTTAACGTATTTCTGATATGGGGAAGAAATCTTCCTTTGGGAACAACAAGAGGTCACACTGGTTACTTTCTGTGACTAGCAGAGATGAAATAATCATCACTCCACAACAAAGAACCACTGTATGTGACCAAGTATAATTCTAGAAAGGGGGTCTCCCTCCCTTCATTTTGTCAAAATGTCTACTAGACTATGGCTATTTTTCTTAAATTGAAAAACTATTCTCTTTTAATAATAATAATTTTAGTTAACTGTACAGTCTTTGATTTACTTGTTGTTAATAAAGCAATTACAGTTCTCCCAGAAATTATGACAAAAAGCAAATCCCAAGAAGGAGTTTGGTTAAATAAATCATGATACATGTTAATATGTAGACTCATGCATCAAGTAAAAAAATATTTTATATGTCTATGTAAAAATGGGACAAGGCTCAGACAAAATAGTGAAAAACTAAGATGTGCTTTTTGCTGGAAAACATACATATGTCTGAAATAAAACATGCCAAAATGTTAAAAGTAGTTAGCACTGGGTAGTGGGATTAAAGATAATTTTAATTTTCTTAATGATATTTCCCTTAGTTTCTTGTACAAAGAACACTTTATTTTTGAAATGAGAAATTTTAAGTATTTGTACAGGTGGGATTCTAGTGCGGTTTGCAGTTTCTTGGACTCAGCAGAGCTGCTTGGCAGGCAGATCCCTCTGGGATAACGAAGTTCTCCCCACAGGAACATTCTTAGGACAGATTTGGGGGAGAAGCATCTAAGGGCTCCTTGAGCTCTGAACCTGTGCTTCCTGTCTCCTCATCCTCCTGGAGAGGGACAATGGCCCTGAGCCGGCTTTGTCCCTTGCTCACCACCCATAAGAGATGACCCAAGGCTTTCAAAACAATTCCATCCCCTGCCACAAACCCTCATGTCCCCACCCAGACTCAACATGTCCACTGAAATATCCTCCCTCATGCTCACTCAAGCTCACTTCCTCCAGGGGTTCTCTCCACACATCTTTATTCTCCCATTTACCCCAGCATTCCGCACATGACCACGGCTGGCCCACTCCTGCCCCTGTTCAAGACTGTGAGCAGGTTAGGTGGGTTACAAGATAGCTGGGGGTGGATCCAGTAGAAAAGTCCAGAGAGGACTGACTTAGGGCATTCTTAAAACAAAACTCAGCTTTATTGAGGTATAACTGACATACAATGTACTGTGCATATACAAATTATATATTTTGAGAAGTTTTGACGCATGCATACAAGCATCACCACAAAGAAAATGAGCATATCCCCATCCCTCCAAAAAGCCTCCTCATGCCCCTTTGGAGTCCATTTCTAGCCCACCCACATATCCCCATCCCCTCCCCTGACAATAATGGACCCACTTTCTGCCACTACAGATTAGTCTGCATTTTCTATGTAAATGGAACCATACAGTTTGAAAGCTTTTTATATCTGGCTACTTCACTCAGCATAATCACTGAGATTCACTGATTCACTGCATATAGGCATAGTTCACTCCTTTGAATTTCATTGTATGGTTCTAACAGTTTATACATTCATCTGTGGTGGACATCTGAATTGTTTCCAATTTGGGGCTACTACAAATAAAGCTGCTGTGAACATTTGTGTACAAGCTTTTGTGTGGATATATATTTTTATTTCATTCCTAGGTTTTCTGCGCAAATATCTAGGAGTGGACCTCCTGGGTCATCACAGGTCATAACAGGAGTGAATGAAAGGGAATTCTCATTCAAAATTTTTTTTAACAATGGGTAGAGAAGTACTTAAATACACCAGGGGAATATCCTCTTAAAAGAATAAGTCCTTGTATAAGGGATGCTGAGTCATCTTACAATGGGAATAATCATTCTGTGACTTTAAAATTCAATCTTCACATTTCAAGTTTTTTGAGTGAGTCATGCCTATATTAATTACAGTTATATAAAAAGTTGTGCTTTGCCTGCTGTCAGGTTCTACTACATTGCACCTTATCCTTTTCAGGATTTGGATGGTACCATTAATTGCTTCTTTCTCTGTCATCCTCTACAGTGGTATTGTGAAAAAGATCGTGGCACTGAGATTATATCAAGAATCTTGAAGAAGGACCCTTTCTTTGTATGTGTTCCAACAAGGACAGTTAACCACTCATGTGACTCTGGGAAAGTTATATTAACTTACTGTGTCTCTGACAGTCACCCTATCATCACCCACGATGAGATGGAAGTTTCAAAGGTCTCCTGTTTAAGAAGTTATTCAGCAATAACAAATAACATGAGCTGTTTAGATAGAAAAGCAGTTTCACATGCAAATATCCATCTTAGCACTTAGATCCTGGATCTCTCCCCCAGCTTCAATCTAGTTAAATTCAGAACACATAAAAGTATGCAGTTTGTAGAATATATGTAAAAACAATCCAAAACACAGAGGAAATTACAAGAAAACCCAAAACATCAAGACACGTTTCTTTGGTTCTACCTAAAATTTAAAAGGTTGGGTTTTCTGGTAAATACTGTATTCAATATTGTGTAGGCACATTAAGCTACACAATTGCAGTTTTCTAAACACAGTCTTAAAAGAACTAAGTATAATAACATAATAGAGCTAAACAGAGGCTGAAAACCTTTATTATTTCTATTAACTCTTCTGGTCTAGTTTATACAAGCCAATAAATTTCATTCTTATTCCACATGAAAAGAAAGGAAATCCACCCAGTAGTCAGTCACTGTAGGTTGGGACTGTCTTGGCTGGAGACGCAAGAAACGTGTCCATGTGTCCTCATGAAGACTGCTGTAATTTTCATAAATGTTCCAAAACCAAACCTTTTAAGTAACAAAACCCAAATCCCATGTAAAATGTTAGCAGCCTGCCTAAGTCTGGAGTCATCTACCACAGCAGCAAGTCAGGCAGTGCGAAGGGAAGTAGGTCAGACACCTGCCACGAGGTCCAGGGGACATACAGCTTTTGAAACAGGTGTTAAGTAAAACCCCTGAGATCAAAGAATTCCTCTTTTAGGAATCTAAGGGTAAAAAGGTGAACCCAGATAAAAATGTATGCAGTCATCTCATCACTGTTTTTACAGTAGCAAAAAAACTGAAGACAACCTAAACTTTCAGTAATAGAGGACTGCATACCTACTTTATACAGCCATGAAATGAACACTGTCTACACAAAAGTTTTCAGTGTGGATACAACTAATAATAAAATGAGCATAATTATACAAAAACATAAGTATGGTGTAAGTATGGTGTAATGCAGACCTGTGAGCAAGTGTGGGTTCACCAAACCAGGAAGAAGTATCGTGAAATGTTAACAAGGGTTAGCTTTGGGATTACAGGAAAATTCTTCAATGCATTAATTTCATAATTAGAAGTCATCCTTTTGTAATTACAGTAATCCTCAGAGCAAATATTTTCAAAGTTGTTTGTTCGTTTGCTTTTGCAGAGCTGGGATTGAACCCAGAACCTGCAGCATGCTAGGCAAGCGCCCCACCACTGAATTATATCCTCAGACCTTTTCGGTTGTTAATTTTGAGACGGGGTCTCACTAAATTGCTCAGGCTGGCTTTGAATTTGGTGATCCTCCTGCCTCTGCTTCCCTAGTAGCTGGGATCACAGGCATGTGTCACTATACCCAACCAAGGCTTGCTTTTGTTTTTTTTAAGGGGCTGTAAGGAAAGCCTAATAAGAAAAATTCAGATTTAGAGAACAGAGAAATAAAAATTACCCAAAAGTAATTCTTCAAATTACGATTTTCAACAGGACTAATTTAAACATGTATTTTAACACAATTTTCAACAGGACTAATTTAAACATGTATAGCTATAAAGCATTTAAAATATGATATTCAGGGGCTGAGATTGTGGCTCGGTGGTAGAGCGCTTGCCTAGCATGCGCAAAGCACTGTGTTCGAGTCTCAGCACCACATACAGATAAATAAAGATTCATCAAAAAACTAACAAAAATATTTTTTAAAAATGTTTTTCAAAATATGATATTCAGAGTTTGGGATGTAGCACAGTGGTAGAGCTCTTGCCTAGCATGCATCAGGTCCTGGGTTCAATCCCCAGCACAACAAAATACATAAATAAATAAAAAGTTTACTTTACATGGCAACCTGTCAGGAACACATTTACCCCAAGAACTGATTCTACACAATATGACCTACACTTTCTGATCAGTTCTTCACCAAGAACATCATCAATTGCCACAATAGCTCAAATCACAATATCTAATTGGTAATGAAAAGGTTTCTACCTAACTGTAGAATAATCAAAAGAGAAAATATTTGAAAACTATAAAATCCTACTTAAGAACGTGGGTGATCTTTGACCCCTGAATGTGGACTTGAGGACTTTCACAATCTATTCCTATGTGAGAGAGAAGGTATATATCCTCATGGCAGCAGGCTGATCATCTGGGAATTTTCCTATCATTCAAACTTATTATTAACAATTTATATGGACTCCAACTTTTTTCTTTTCTTTCTTTTCTTTTTAAATATTGGGGATTGAGCCAAAGGCCCAGTCCTTTTTATTTTTTAAGACAGGATCCCCCTAAATTGACCAGGGGGCTCAAACTTGCAGTTTGCTGCCTCAGCTTCCCAAGTAGTTGGGATTTTAAGCATGCACCTCCATGCCTGGCCATTTTTTGAAATGCAACCACTAGTCCCTTAGTGGTCTTTGACTAAATTACTGCCATAGCCTCCTGACTGGTTTCTGTACTCTGAATTTTTGCCCTACTGAAATTCATCCTCTTCCATACTGCAGTTCAGGTGAACTCTGAAAAACATACAAACTTGCCCAAAATCTTTTAATGCCCATCTGCTTCATCTTTCAGGTCAAGGGCTTTTTGCCTTGCCTCAGTTCCCTTCGCTCCTCACCAGTCCCCTCCGCCTCAGTCACAGTCCCCAAAGCAGTTTTCTCTCTGCCAGGCTTCATGCATGCGATTCCCTCTGTGTTGAATCTCCTACACCCTAATTTTTCCAGCTAGGAGGAATCATTCTTCAAGAGTCACCTCCACCTCCTTTACAGAGTTGTCCCTATCCTCCCATCTGGCACCTATCTGAGTAAGACACACCCCTTCTGTGATCAAGGCAAGGACCAAGACACCACAGCATGCGTCCTCTGAACACCATCTCCTCCTCTGAACACTTCCCCTGTCTCATGTTGTACCCAGTGTTAGCACAGAGCCCAGCATGTGGCACTTTTCAACCTAGTGGCTGAAGCTCCTCACTCTTCTCTGCTGCTAAGGGATGTGCAGTAAAACATCCACCAAGGGGAAATTCAGACATGGCAGATTCAGTAACTTCAAAGTGTTCATTCCCCATCAGGAACTTCTAGAGAACTGACCTCTGAAAGAACGAAAAAGTTCTTTCACCATCTCAGCAGTTTCACGTGTTCAAATTTCCTGTTTTCCCTGTTTTGTGCCCCCCCCCATTAAAGCACAGAGAAGACCTTTTAAATACTTTCTGAATTAAAAGATACATGTATAAAATCCAAAAACTTGTTTTGCATCCTTTATATCACTGCCCCCAGCAAAAGCGAGCAGATTCCTGGGGGTGGCTCTATGAGATCAACATGAACAGGAAATGCTGAGTGTTCTTGGAAACACAGCTAGGGTTAAACGTACCTTAGGCTCATATAGGTTTGTATAGATTCTCTCCTTGATCCAGAAAAATTCAATTGATAAAAACTATGGTGAGAAGTTAATTTCAAAGGATATTTTTCAACAAATAACCCAAATACTCAGTAGTATTTTTGCAAAACATTCCCAATAAGAGATTTCTGTATGCATGCTCTTCATAAAAGCTCTCAATCTGATTGTACCAGCTCTCAAATCAGAATTATGATTTTAAAACTCAATAGCTCACATCTGCACATTGCCATATATTTCTCAAAGTACTTCTGCCATTTTATTTGATCCATTTTATCACTGATTTTCTCAATGTCGAACCCAAACATTAAAAGTTCTTTTTCTCAACTTTTCCATTCCCAGAAAATTGGATTTTTGTTTTAGCTTCTCATGGTAACAATGCTCTTAATATCTGCCACACTGGAAGTAAATACTGTATACAGTACATTTGCTGAGATTAGTCTCGTTACAAAATGAGTCCTTTGTAAGATTAATAGCTTCATTAAAATTGGAAGTAGAAAAATAACTCAAGGAAAAGTGTGAAAAATTCTGTTTTTCCCTTATACAAAATGTACCATCTGGAGTTATTCTGCAGCCAAAAATGTATCAAGAGATAACTTTTTTTTAATGGTGGAGGAAGGGAGAAACTAAATCACAAAGAAGACACCAGGATGAGATAATGCACAACACTGAAACCTGAGAAAAAATGGTCCCAAAGATCACTCTCTAAGCTCACACCCAGCTCAAGTGACCACACAGGACCTGTGACACACCACCTTTTACAATGAAGCAAGAGGCGGCACCCTGGGAGTGAAACAAGAGAGCTCAATTTGCTGCCAAAAATAAACTGAAAAGAAGCAGATTTTAGGAAGAAGACTGCAGTATGAGTCAGACGCCACAGCCTAAGGTGAAACCAGAGAGCCACTGTTTCTCAGGGGTGTGAGGGACCTGACTGAGAAGGATCCCCAGTCTTGTCTTACATCTGGCTGTACCTGACTGTAAGGGAATCAGTTCACCTCCCCAGTCCTCAGTTTCCTCATGTGAACACTGAAGCACCACAATAAGGTCCAAACTCAGTTGCTCACCTAAATCATCTAGGAATTTCAAAATACAGATTCCTGGGCCCAGGGCCTAGAAACTCTTATTCAGACGGATGTGATATTTCCCAGATCCTATATTGTTTTTAAAGGTCCTTCGAGTGGTTCTGATGGTCACCTCTAGAAACCACTAAGCAAGATGATCTCTACAGAACCACCTCATCATTTCATTTTAATTGCAATTTAATCTCATTACTGAGAAGCCAGGTCTACTTATTTCTAGATTTTTCTGTGTACTCTACAACAAACTGAACGGTAGCACTTCAGAACACCAATGTCCAAGGGCAAGCAGGTAAGTTTTTTACTTGCCTTTTAAAATTCAATTCAATAAAGATATCTGAAATCCATAAGCAAAGAGGACCAGCCACACCCTAAAGAGTTGAGGCAGGATGGCTCTCAACTATGGAAGAGTAAGAGCTTAATTTCTTATTATTCCACGTAGCCTGTTTTTCAGTCCTTCCAATCTTCCATTCTCCTGTTTACAGGAGAAGTTAGCATTTTCTACCTACTCTCCGAGCATAATGAAAGAGAATATGGAACACTAAGCAAAATAAAGGTGTTGGACATTATTCAAAACAGCAGATGACAGCAGATGAGTGTTAACAAAAGCCAAAAAACTGCTGACAATGGGAAGGGAAGGGAAGCATGCCTCCTCTAGCAGTCCAAAGCAGGGCTGAAGTGAGTAAGTAAAAAACATAATTCCTAAGTTTATGGAAGTGTGTGTTGGGGGGGATCATTATCACTTATTCCTCAGAGTAGGAGGTCAGAGTGAGCAATTGTCGCTTGTCAACACATATTTGGATACAACCCTGTCAAGAACACTTACCTGACAGGTGGGACAAAGGGAGGAAATGGGGTCTGCAAGGGGCACTCACACTCCCACCCTTGGTTAACTCCAGACAATGACAAAACAGGAAAAACTCTCAAGTGACTCACAGGGCTTATTAAGCCATTGGAGCCTCCAACTCTTGGACTATGTTAAGGTTTGGATCTGCAGTGTCCCCCAAAAACCCATATGTTGAAGGCTTTGTTTCCCAGTGTGACAATGTTCAGAGGTGGATCTTTTGGGAAGTGGTTGGATCACAAGGAATCTGACCTCATCAATAGATTAATCCACTGATAACTGGATGAACTACCAGGAGGTGATGGAAACTGTAGACAAGTGAGGTGTGGTTGGAAAAAGTAGGTACCTAAGGGTGTACCCTTAACTATATCTTGCCCCCCCACCACCACCATGGCTGCTATGAGCTGAGGACCCTTCCTCTGCTGCACCTTTCTGCCATGAAGTTCTACTTCATATTGGGCCAAAAGCAATGAAGCCAGTTGCCCATGGATTAAAACCTCTGAAACCGTGACCCCCAAATAAATTTTTCCTCCTCTAAGTTGCTTTTCTCAGTATTTGTCATAGCAATGAAAAGCTAACGCAGCATGCACCTGACCATGTATTCTCACGAGCTCTTCCTACCCACTCCCTGTGCCCATAAATATTTGGCACTTTCCCTTTCAGTACGCTCAGAGAAAACAACAGAATTGTTTCTGCCGAGGTGCTAATATCCAGTGAAATGCAAGAGAGAAGAGGCAGGGCACAGAGCCTGAAGGTACTAACTGGACTGCCAGCCTCAAGACGGCCTCTCCACAGGAGGCTGATGTACTCCTGTAGGAGGCGGATTCTCCAAAGAGGACTGGCCTGTGGAAAGCATGGTTTAGAAAATTCACTCTTAAGAATAGAGGTACTTTGGATTAGGCAGAGGGGAGTGAAGGGAGAGGAGGGGGTGAGGGAGTAGGAAAGATTGTAGAATGAATGGGACATTATTACCCTATGTATATATAGGAATACCTGACCAGTGTGATTCTATATCATGAACAAAAAAAAAAGAATGAGAAGTTATACTCCATCTATATATAATGTGCCAAAAGGCATTCTGTCATGTATAACTAATTAGAAAGTTAAAAAATGAAAATCCATACTCCTGAGCATATTTCATTTTCCTTTAACCCTCTTCTTTTCCATGACCCTATCCTACTTGAATTTTATATGTATGTCTGAATAAACAGGATTAAGTATCTCAATCCCTCTGGGCCCCAGTCCTCCAAGAAAATGGGGGCCCACAATGGAACATTATTTCATTGGAAATGTGTGCTAGCACTGTCCTGGTCTCCCACACACTAGAGACAAATGAAGGTGAGGCAATAACCAAGGCCGGCTTTCTTCAACAGAAGGGATAAAATGCCCTCTTACCTAGTCTTACCCCAAATACTCATGCTTCAGGGCATTCCTCAGCACTGGAGGAATAAAGCTGCATTCTCTCTGCCCTGGCCTCGGGCTCCTCAAGTTCACCTTTGCCTGCCCAAGGTCCTTATCACTTTCCTCGGGCCAGCCTGCTTTTTTAAACGGGGCCTTTCTGTGAGATGTGACACATAATCCATTGCACCAACTGTTCCAAGGCTTCTGGTGCCAAAAAGACCATTGAGAAAAAGGCTGCTTTAAAAAGTATGTGGTAACTCAGACCTGGCAAATCTTGCTGGATTAGCTCTATTCCAAGCCTGCCCTTCCTGTGTCAGACTTCTCAAATGTTCACAGCTCCTCCTGTGCTGTGTTGACATCCTATAGCTAACCTAGATCCAGCCTGTCCAACAGACCCTCTGTCACAGTGAAAACATTCTACCTCTGCACTGTCCACTGAGCCATATGTAGCTTCCAAGCATATGAATATGGCTAATGTAACTGAGGAACCTGAATTTTTAGTTTTATTTAATTTTAATTAATTTAATTGTAAAAAGCCACCTGGTACTTATGGCTACCCTACTGGACAACACAGAAGAGGCCATAATTCTGAGAGCAGACCAGATGATCCCATGCAACTTAGAAGGATGTTAAAATCACCTGGGAGCTCTGACAGATCCTGGTGCCTGTTCTACACCCCAGACAATTAAATCAGATTTTCCGGAGGTGAGACCCAGATATCTACATTTGTTAAGGCTCCTCGAGTAATGTCAATGTACTGATAAAGGTTAAAAATCACTGCTCCAAAATGTGAACACTTCGATCATTAATGGCAAATTCCTATCCAACCAGATGCTTCCAAACACTAAGCCATGTAAACAATTAGGTCAACTATTCCACCCATCTTGCAAATCAATCCTGGGACACTATGAAAACCTCAGGCTTGTTAAGAGCAAAATCACATCCAAAAGGAATGGGTCACTAAAGGAAGTAAAAAGAAAAGGAGACAGCTCAGAAAATAAAGGAAAAAGAGTTTATCAAGAGACTCAGCATCTAATGCCTAGCTAGCACTAGTATATACAAATAGTTTATTTTTTGGAGTCAACAGTTAACAAAATACACCTCCAAATCTAGTACTTGGAACAAACAGCTCTAATTGGATCTTTTCCCTTGGCTAAGCCACCCACATACTATCTGTGCCTAATAGTAAGCTCTTACCACAGTGCATTTTTCTTCAAAAGATAATCTGAAACCTGTGTGCCCTTTCATTGGGCACATTTAATTTTTTAAATAGCAGCAATTTAAAAGCAGTGTTGTTCCAAAATCAATTTGCTCTGGCTCACTCTTCTCCAGCAGCACAACCTCAACCTTCATTTGCCATTACTAATTTCACTGAGCATATCGTTAACCTGGTGAAGTTTTTTCTTGGAGACCTTACTAAACAGAGGCATCACACCCAGCATGTAAAAAATGCAAATAGACACTCAGGTTTCTGCAACTTCTAAACTTCCAATCAGCATTTCCCAAAGGCATGCAGTGCCCTTCAGGTTGACTGCTGGAAAGAGTTCCAATGCTGATGCAAAAAGCTCACAAGTATTTTCTAGGCAGCACTACTGAAAGTCAAAAACAGGAAGAAGAGATTTTAACGGAGGAGTATTTGAAGGTCACTCTTAATGACAATAAAATTGTTCCCTCTATATTGATGAGTGAAATATAAATGATCCAAAATTAAACTCCTCCCAAATTATTACTGAAATAATTCAATCACAAAACTGAAAACTCCTAGAGTCGGCCAGGACTTCTATAAGTCACATTAACCAATAGACTCCCCTCCAAGGAGAAAGAACTGGCTTGAGTCCATCAACACTCACAGCCAAGAAGTTCTCACAGAGCAAATGCAATCCCTGCTACTGTGGCAAACCAGTCTGAATTCCTTTTCATCTTGGCCTGAGTGGGCACCCAGCAGTAGGTTATTACCTACTCAGTAACAACCTTTCAACTGTTCACCCTGACGAAGGGCAGAAAACGAAGAGTTTAACACAATGCTCTTGTGTGAGGATCCAGACCACACTCTTTTATATATATCTGAATGTTATATTGGATAGGGTGTACAACCAGGACTGTCAGGTAAGCTGAATTTCACAATGAACTTTTAGTATAGGAATACGACATGAGACATACTCATACTAAAGAAAATGCACTGTTTATCTGAAATTCAAATTTAACTGGGAATTCTAGTTTGATTTTCCTAAATCCAGCAATCCTATATATCCCTGTGCTGGGGGGAACCCCAATTTTAGAGACAGGTAAGGAGGAAGTCTAGTTTCACCACTCCCAACCCACTCAAGCACTCCTGCATCAGCTATAAAAAGTGTGCTCTTGGGTAGATACTAATTAGCTACAATCTGATAAACTAGTGCCCCAATGCCCAGCCTTCTCGACTTCACAGCTTCTAATTATATAACTGTCAGAAAAATAGGTAGCTGACAAAGCAAAAGTTAATTTTACCTTCCTAACTAAAGGCTCAGATAGAGCAAGTAATTAAGTTTGATCAGGTGCCATAAATGGAAAAATCATTAGTAGATGTTATCATTCACTCAATAAAATAAAAAACAAAATTTTCTTTGGGCAAATAATATGAAGATAATAGAAAGCTAATTTAATATATAAGTGATTATTGTATGAATTAAGTATCCTAAGTAATATTTTTTTTAAAAAATGACTAAATCTATTAAAGAGTTATCATATGCCAAACATTCCAAATACCTCTTTTACTGCATTTAACCCCAACTCCCTGGAAGTATTATCATCAGGTCCATTTTCCAATGTGAGAAAAACAAGATATCAAGATGAGGTCATTTGCTAAGACAAGGATAAATATATTACCTGATTTGCTTTAGAGACTCCTAGTTTATGCCTGGTTTTCCGGATACAGTTATGACCAGTCAGTAACTAGCAAAGGCAGGCTGAATGGCTACAGAAGCAGAACTCCACCACTACACTGGCAAACTTCTCTCCCAAATCTTACCTTTCATAGAAGAGGGTCAGGATGATGGGATTTCTTTCTTTATTCTTACCTACCACATCCTAGATTTCCTATGTAATTACAGATAAGTTCAGGGTATTGGTGGCAGGTGAGGAACACGATTTTTAGGACTGTCCTTAAACATGGCTATGCACAGCATAAATCATATGTGGGCAGAGAGAACTCCTCCCTCAACCTCCACTGACATCCTAGGTCTAAAAAATTTTTAAACGACTAAGCAAAGTAATATTTAACCAGATCCTTCTATTTTGGAATGACCTTCATCTTCCTTCAGCCTCACTGGGGAAGCCAGGGTACATAATTATTATTTTCATTAAGACAAAAGTGTATGTGTAGTATGCATGTACTGACCTTTAGTCCCACACACAATGGGCTTTAAATTTTCTTCCCAATAATATTTCTGTAATTTTTTTTTTAACCTTTGGTACTGTGTGTTTTCAAACACTTTATATTCTCCCAGTAAATGTTTAACCATTAATGCTAGTTTAACAACACAAAAACAGCAAACATGAGAATAAACCTGTAGGCTCACCTCGTCTACAAAATTTAAAAATGCTTTACAAGTGGTCCCAATAAACAGAGATGAGATACTTTTCAGGGTTCAGCAAAATGGTCACAAGGACAAAGTTTAAGTGACAGTAATGGTTTCATCCCTTCCACTTGTATAAGAGCCTCTCTGAGCTTTAGTCCCTTCCCTAACACAAAGGCAAGGACACACTAAGATCTACAAGATCCCGCCCAGCACTAACACCTCCATTTCTATGTATTCTCTACAACCTTTCTGACCACGAGCTGCAGCCTACAATGAGAAAGCACTGTTCTTCCAGAAAACTTCCTAACCACTGGCTCCCTAGCTGCTTGACACAGGTAGAGCAGGTGAGGGGACCTCCAGACTATCATAGGTGGGGAAACAATTCTTTCAAAAACTGATCTATATCAAAGCACCATCCCTCTCTAACCAGATGAAACCCTGTACTTTTGGAAGATATGTCATGGGCAAGAGCCCTGGGACCAGGCCTGGATGCAGCTCTGTGGTAAGAGCAAGCAGCCCCGTGTTTGTGATACTCCTTGATATAGAAGCTTGACTGCTGTTGGCCCCAGGCTGCTTCAAAAAATGTTTTTTAATGATTATTTTTGTGAAGGATCACGAATGCTTTTCCTAGAACAATACTAGAATCAATTAAAAGGATGAGACCAGGAACTGTGGCTCCAAAGGATTTCTCTGGCTCAAGTCCTCAAGCTGCATCCAAAAGGCAAGTGTACTACCTGCACTGACAGAATGGCAGGGGGAACAGGGTGGAGAGCGGGTGGGACAGGGAGCTGCTGAGCTAACCAAGAGATTTTTTTAAAAAGTTATCTCCTGTCAGGAAACAGCAACTGCCCTTCACACATGTCCACTCACAGAGGAAAAAACAAGCAAAACAGAAAACGGAAACTGAGTTCCCAGCCTACATTCCATGTGATTTCTAAGAGAAACTGAATTCATCATTAGAAGGGGGAAAAAATTAATGTACAAACTCAAAGGTCTGCGAACGTGGTCATTACATGGTTTTACCCACACATACTTAATAAAACAGGGGGAGCCTCCTTCTTACCTACTTTATTACACAAGATTTACAGCTGCTTTAAGTGAAAGCTTCCACACTGAGATTTCTTACATATGCAGGCATGAAATCCCTGGCAACAAACACTGTATTTGAATCCAAAGGCTTCTTTCTGGTGGAGAAATAATAATAAGCCTTTTGACAAAGGCTGTGTCTCAGCCTCTCAGAGGCTTCAATTCAGTAGTGTCTCATTTCAAGACTTCTAGAAAACTTTTATGGAGAGTAAGAGAGAACCAAGAAAAAAATGTTGAAGGCAATTAAAGAAAAATGTTTGGGCCATCCGCTTAAACCAATTAATCTCTGATAACTACAACAATTGGCAGGCAGGGCTTGTGCACCTTTCTCCTGTCAATGCTAGGTTTTGAACATAGAAACAATGGAATGAAGAAAAGCCCTATCTATGGATTCAACATAGGCAGGTAACCAACAGTAAGTAAATTTTAAAAACACTGACTGCAATTTGATTTGTCATAGTAGTCAAAAGGTTAGTTTTTCAAATTATAAAAGAAATGACATGCTTATTGCAGAATATTAGAAAAAACAGAAAAACACTCAGACTAAAACAAAAATCAAACTCTCCAAATGGTCAACTTTTCTAACAAACAATAAAAACAAAGTTTCTTCCCAACGTAAGTAGTAATTAAAGTGTAATTCTACCATTTTTGCTTTTTGAACAGGCTAGACTAGTACATACCAAGCATATTCCATGAAACCCCACTCTGAAAGGAGGATACAAAAAATAAGAATCCCAAGGTCAGGTAAGTTTGGGAACTACCACTCTCCCCACATAGAATGCCTATTAGAATATAAAGTCTCTGAGAAGTCATTCACTTAAGAAGTCTATTACATTTTACTTAGTCAGGCATAGTCTCAGTTTATTTGACCAGGAAATGCCCTTTATATATAACACGTGTCAACATACTGCAAAACTAGTGCTTCAAAAAAGTTAATGGGAAACACTGAGTTAGACCATATTGTCTACACTGTTATTTACATTTAATTAAAAACTTCTAAGGAATCACACATACCCAGACTCGGGTCACATGAGAGGATTACTTCCGTCTGCTCCCCTTGTGGTGGGGTGGGGCATGCAAATAGTTCTGGCCAACAAGTACAACTGTATACATCCCATTAGGGAGAGTAAAAACACTTGGGGCAGGGACTATTGTCCTAGGACATATATCACGAGTGAGAGAGACACTGCTGTGAGACAGGACCACTGAGATTTTGGAGATGTTCGTTGCTACTGTAGCACCAACCTCTTACGTGATACACCATGGAAGAGAATTTTCCTTAAACACACACACACACACACACACACACACACACACATATATATACGCATATATATATATATATACATATATATATACACATATAGCTATCTGTGAAGGACAGGGAAAGACAGAATAACCACACAACAAAAATGACTCTTTAACAAGGCCACTTTGGTCTACAGAATCTTAAATCAAGAACTGAGGACCAGTGAGTTAGAATCAAACACCATGGAATTTGGTGCCAAGCTAGAAGTGACCAAGGGGAGGGGCAGTAGTGAGGATAGTAACATCATTGAGGGCCTGACCTGTGCCAGAACCTGAGAAATGCTGTGCACAGATTACTGCACTTAATCCTGACACTATGATAGCTGGGAGACAATCATCATTGGTATCATCTCCCTTTTACATCAGAAAACCAAAACTCTATTACACAATTTGCCTAAGATCATATGGATTTCATAATTTGCTTATGATCACATCAAATGGCAGCTGTGTGCCTACTTCTCTGTATTCTTTTTATTATACCACCCATTGGAATTAGGGGGAAAATCTAAATCACAATTTTTTTTTAGAAGTTTTGAGTTTCATTAATCTGAGGCACTTTGCAAGAACGTGAAAGTACTGCAGAATCAAAAAGAGGCAAACGGTGCCAAATAGAAGGCCCTGAGCCTATAAAGAATAAAATGTTCTTAGTGGTCAACATATTCGTTGTTCACAAAGAACGCAGGCATTTCTCAAACCAAAATCTACTTTTTCAAATTATGAAAGTAAGACAAGCTTATTGTAAAATACTAGAAGATACAGAGAAGCACTGAGACAAAAATAAAAATCAAAAGTAATTTCACTCCCCCCCCTCCAAAATTTAACGTTTGGAGTATTCCCATATTTCTTTATCTTTTACATATCTTTCTATATAGTTAAGATCTTACCATTATATAATCTTGTGTTCTGCTTTTTTACCCTTATGTTAAAAACCTTCCCATATTATTAGAAGGTTTTCCATAATACTAATACTATTTTATAAATATAGTAATAATATTTACATAATGTCAGGCAGAAGTCTAACCACTTTACTTACATTAACTTATTTAATCCTCACAGTAACCTACATAGTCTACACTGTGATTATCCCCAGTTTACAGATAAGGTACATGAGATTGTAAGGGTTAGTGACTTGCCCAAAGCCACAAAGTAAGTCTTTGTTGAAGTTGGAACTCAGATCCAGGCAGTGTGGCTGCAGGGTCAGTCCTCTTCACTACTACACGGTACTGCCTCCATACATTCCATCCTTTAACTTACTAATGTCGACATTTAGGTTATCCCCCCCAATTTTTAAAATTATAATGTTATAAGACACATCTTTTAGGCATCTGAAGTACTATTTTATCAAAGACTACTCAGACAGCAAAACTCATACCATACCAAGAAGTTCAATTTATTTTCAGCTAGCTGACAACAGCTGTGGAAACATCTAAAATGGCTAGCATTTCATAAACCAACTCATCACTCCACCTACCCATGGTATGACTCCCATGTGGTCCTCACCTGTCCACTCCACTGCCATCTGCAGCAGATTTCAGTAAAGTGTCCATCTGCCTTCGCTCTGCACGAAGAGCCAAAGAAAATCCTGGGTCTGTTTGGTGCAATCCCCAACACACATGATCAAATTCCATAAATTTTTACGTCTGGAATATTTTAAGTGCTAAGCTTATTTGTTCCTTGAATTATAAGCTTGTGTCAAAACAGAGCACACAGATGAAAAGAGAGATAACATCCAATATGCATGTGTAAAATTAAAAATGAATGTTTTTCTAATTCAGACAATAATTCAGAAAAGGGATAATCAAATATTTAACATTCTGCCTGTTCTCTTAGACTGAACTCTCTTTCAAGGTTAAGGGAATACACATTCTAATCAATGGATTGTCTGAGGTGAAAACTAACCAAACATGATTTGGTATTATAAAATAATACTATTTTATGAATATAGTAATAATATTTACATAATGTCAGGCAGAAGTCTATTATACCACCCATTGGAATTAGGGGGAAAATCTAAATCACAAATTTTTTTTTAGAAGTTTTGAGTTTCATTACTCTGAGGCACTTTGCAAGAACGTGAAGGACCAAAATAATTTCACATGAGTAAATCAGATAATGGCATGCTAAGCAAAAACGAACTGGTAGTTTGTAGCTCACCTCTTCTGAATTCAATTTACCAGTTACATTATCCAAGGTGTGTTAAAAAACAAAACAAACAAAAATACAGAACATATATAAAAGAAAAAGAAAATTTTTAAAAATGTAGAAGGCATAAGTTCAATAAAGAAATTTTCCAACATGTCAGTACCATAGAGAATTCATTTGCCATCTAAAAATGAAAACATCAAGACGTCTAAAGAAACTGTCTACATGTGTTTTCCACATAATATTTTTCCATGCTGTAAAAACACAAAATGTTTCTTACATACTCTAAAAACATACTAAAACATGCTCAACTTCAACTCTATTGACCAAAGGGCATAATAATTATAAATAATAAATATTTGCATAAGTCACTTACTTAAGAGCCAGAAATAATGTTTCTATACAAGAAATGGATGAGCAGACCTTTGGAATATATAAGATACTGAAAGTGACAATGCAAAATTTAGGTGCATACTAAAAGTATGAAGAAAGTGACAAAAAAATGATCATTTGCATGATACTCTAAAGAGTTATAAAATTATTGCCGGGCGTGGTGGTGCACGCCTGTAATCCAAGCGACTTGGGAGGCTGAGTCAGGAGGATCGCGAGTTCAAAGCCAGCCTCAGCAACTTAGCGAGGCCCTAAGCAACTCAGTGAGACCCTGTCTCTAAATCAAATGCAAAATAGGGCTGGGGATGTGGCTCAGTGGCCGAGTGTCCCTGAGTTCAATCCCTGGTTCCCCCCCCCCACAAAAAAAAAAGAGTTATAAAATGATTGCAATTTTTCTGAATCTAATTTTTTTTTCCAGTAGAGGAGACTGAACCAGGGTCTCATGCATAATAGTCTAGCACTCTACTACTGAGCTACATCCCCAGCACTAAATCTAAATTTTTAATGGACTTTGTTATGGGATAATTACAATATCTATTGATGCCATGTTTTAGATTTTCTTTTAAGGTATCTTTTTTTGGGGGGCGGTACTGGGGATTGAACCCAGGGGCACTCAATCATTGAGCCACATCCCCAGCCCTATTTTGTAATTTATTTAGAGACAGCGTCTCACTGAGTTGCTTAGTGCCTTGCTAAATTGCTGAGGCTGGCTTTGAACTCACAGCCTCCAGAGCCACTGGGATTACGGGCGTGCACCAGTGCACCCAGCTCTTGAGATATCTTAATTGGAACTTGGTTTGTATTTAAGCCCCTCAAAGTTCATTCACTGTTTTCAAGTCATATTTGACATATAAATCCTTGGTTCTTATATTATTTTCATTTATTAATCCAAATACTGCATTTTACTTTTAACATTTCACCTTCTGAGAGCCCAAACTAATTAACTATTTGGCTTAATCCTAAAGGTATCCACCCCCCAACTGTGATTACATCACCATCAGGCTTGCAATCATACAGAACCCATCCCAAAGACTGCCCCCTACTTGGTTTGTTTTTACTGTCTCACTTTAAAAATGTTCCTTTCTATTGAAAAGAACTGAGAGACCACAATTAGGAAGGTAATCAATTACAAACAAGAATCAAGTACTGGAGAAAAACCACAATGACCCTAAAGAAGTCAGAAAAGGGGGTTGGGGTTGTAGCTCAATGATACAGCGCTTGCCTAGCACGTGTGAGGCACTGGGTTCAATCCTCAGCATCACATAAAAACAAATAAATAAAGGTATTATATCCATCTGCAACTAAAAATATATATTAAATTTTTTTTTTTAAAAAGAAGTCAAAAAAGTGAACAAGTTGGTACCACAGGATAGTGCCCAATGCCTCTTAACTCTGTCTCCACAGTGTTTTTGGTGTCAAACATCAATAATCCATGTCCAAATGCCCCTCAAACATATAAAACACAGGAGTTTTTGTTTTAAATCTTCAGAGCCCCAATTTTTATTCAAGCATAACAAGAGCATATTTCTCAGTGAGTGAAATAAGTGGGATGGAGGAATCGAAAGTGAAGTTTGGGATAATGCAGTACTGATTAGTCCAGTAAAACCATGCAAGTAAGATGTTATGAAAGAACTATTTGCATAAACTTACAAGATTTTTTTAAACTGTTGGAATAAACAAACAAACACCATTAAAAAATAAAGAGGAAAGCAATCATGTCCACGTCTTAGTAATACATGTAGAGGAGCAATTTTGCTCAAGTGAAATGAGAAGTTTCAAGATATTTTTGTGAACCTGCAGCTAGCTATTTTAAGGCAGGCCCAGGCTGCATTAGTGCTTGTCACACAGCTTGCTCCCAATCTCTTGGCAGTTTTCCAACACATTCCAACTTTTTATGCACAGCCTTGCTGGAATCACATCCCACTTATCCCTAAAGACACACCAAGTAAGATGTTGCCACATTACACAACCAACCTGACATTTCTTCCCATCAGGTCACTTTGCACAATGTCTGACTCGGGGGGAAAAAAAATCAGACCACCACACCAGCTTGGTCTAAGGGATCCACCTCACATTGGTCGTCAAAATAAATACCCAGAAAATTGGTCAAACTGGGGAGAAATGCTGTGCCTTATTTCTCAAAGAAAGATTAAGTATTTATCAACTAAAGAAGAACTGATAGGGAAGGAAAAAAAGATAAAATCCCCCCAAAAAGAACACCTGGACTGCAGATGCTAAACCCTAGTCATGCCGCCACTGCTTGCATTTTAAAACACATTATTAATGGGGCGTATTTTAAAGGATAATCCCAGTATTAAATGAGCTCCATTACCTCCGTGAAAAGAACAATTTAACATAGCAATACATGTTCTAAAAGTCAGAGGACTCTCTAAGTGTTAACATTTGGCCAAAAAAAAAAAAAGTCATCTTCAAAAGCAAACTGGAATGGTTAACCACTGCCTGTTACATTCCATTCTTGCTAAAAACATATTTAATTAGCACATTTAAGTCTCATGCTCTGCACAGCTGCACAACGTTCCAGAGATAGGCCAGCTATCCATATACTCTTTACATTTATTTAATATGGTTATTTCAAAAGTAGAAAAGATTGAGAAGCAGTTCTCAAGTATGATCCACTAAAATTATATTTATCTCATATAAATAAGTTTTCTTTAACAAGAGGGTAGTCCAGGGGAAATATATACTAATATTAGTGAAAAATGCAAGCAAACACACACTAAATAATTCTACACAACCAGAAAAATACATATTAAAATTCAACTGAAAAGAGAAAAATAATCTTTCAAAACAAGATGATAAATCAACTTGCAAATTAAACTTTTACACTTTAAGAATCAATGAGATTTTCAGAGCTGGGAGGAAAGCTGGTGTTTTTTATGCCAGGAACACACACTGGGAAAGCAAAATAAGTCTTTCAAAAAGAGAAATCATCCTAATTAGTATCGAGGAAACTCAGGAATTCCTTTAGTAGTGGGCACTGATTTCACAGCAAATAGACAAAGAAAAACCCTACCTTTAAAACAAAATAAAATGCAGGTGTGTGCTGCTCTCTTTCCTTCCTTTCAAAGGGCACACAAATCTCTCTGCTTCAGGACTAAGGCGCTTCCTCCTCAGCTCCACCCCCAGGAGATAAGTTGGGAATTTGAGGACAGCTGGCAGCAGAGTTGTCAACCTGCTATGAGAAGGACCAGGGCCCTCTCAGAAAAGTCACCTGACTGATACCTCTGGCCACCACTCACCTCCCAAAATAGTGACAGGTGTCCTCATCCAGTGAGAGGTCCGGCTGAGGCCACATTCTAGCACCCTGCCCTCCCTTAACCTGGACCACCAGGACCCCATGGGCCTTGCCTGGGATTACTGTCATCTCGAGTATCAAGGCCCAACATTTACAGCTGCCTAGAGGTCAAGAGGCCTCCAACCCAGGCTTAACGCAGCCCAGCACAATAACCACCAAGCATTTCCCTTGACGGGTTTCCGCCCTCTGAAACGAGAATGATTCCTATCAGGCTGGGAGCTTCTGAAGACTCCCTTATTTGGAGAAAGGAAGCCCACCTAGTGCAGCCCAACTCCATCACCCAGCCCAGCTCAGTTTCCCTCTCACTAGTACAGAAGCCACCACTGCCCTGGAGTGTTTAAACCAAGAACACCATTTGCCACTGTTACCAGGGGCCCACCATCTCAAACAAGACTAACAACAACCCCAAAGTGCCTGATGGAAATTACTGGAAAGGGTCTTTCTCTCCCAGTGAAAGGGGATGCCTATCCTCTTTTCCCTCAGCATGTAGGGAAGTCATTTTACTATAATGAAGGAAACAAAGAAGGGTCAGCATGTCACTTGCATCATCCCATGGCCTAGGGATTAGGGAACTGGCTTGCATAATCAAGTATGTATATTGCTTTTTCTTCTCGAAACTCTATTCTAGAACCAAAGTTAGAGTTTTAAAGAATTCAAATAATACAAAGACCCTAAGAAAGCTAAGCTCTAGTCTACGCTCTTGACGATTACAACCAAATCCAGCTGAGTAAAATTTATTACACTGAAAACCAAGATTATAATAACCACATCCATTCCATTTGTGACACATTGTGGGGTAGCTGTTTCAAAGACTCTCTAAAATCTGAAGACACAAAGTAAAATCAGATGTTGTCCGAAACATACGGAGATCTCTCTCAAGGGAATCAATGCAACTCTGATGGGAATTCCTTTCAAAACAAAACAGAAAGCACACAACACATTATCTAATGAGAACTTAATTTCTGGTATTTTTCCACTGTAAAAAGATTTTATTCAGAGGAAGAAATATCTATAATAAACCAATTTGGGATTCTGTTTCTTCACCATTTTTCTCTAATACTCCCCACTCCTAAATAGCTCAGGGTAACAGTATTCATGTGACAGCTCTAACTACAAGTAATCAGATTTTTTAAATTATTTTTTTAGATGTTGACAGATCTTTATTTTTATTCATTTATTTATTTGTGGTGCTGAGAATTAAACCCAGTACCTCACACATGCTAGGCAAGCGCTCCGCCACTGAGCCAAAACCCCAGCCCATAATTTTACTTTTTTGCCTTTCTTGGCGGTGGTGGGGCTTGAACCCAGGGACTTGTGATTGCGAGGCAGGCACTGGACCAAGTGAGCTACATCCCCAGCCTCAGATTTTATGTTTTGCCATGCTACATGTATAAACTGGCAGAGTGATAAACATCAACACATGATTATATAGACTGTAAAAACGTTATACTTTTAGCATAAGATTTAAAGATTGATCCTTATTATATATATTATTAAGATGAGAAATATGCACAAGGGGGAAAGACTTCAAGTACAGACACCAATGTTAACTGCCTGCTGCCGGGGTCCTAGAATACCTAGGGATTTGAATTTTCTTTTTGTGTTCAGCTCTTTTTGCTGCTGTTTGTATGCAATGCTGGGGATTAAACTCCAGGCTGCCCACATGATAGGCAGGAGTCCAGCCACTGTGCTACACCACAACCCCTGTGTTCATCTTTATCTTCCACATGATCTACAATAAACTTCTATTATTTTGGTAAAAAAAGATCTCAAATTTTTTTTTCATATTTCTGTTACAATGATTTTAATGGTAACTTATGCCTTTCTGAAGGTATATATTTTTATAAACCATCCATGAAACACACACACACAGAATACATATACTATACATACTATCAGACACTCAAATATTCAGGAATCCTAAAGTGATTTTTTAAAATGAGCATTTAAAGACTATTATGGGGCAGGAGGTGCAGCTCAGTGGTAAAGCGTTTATTTGCCTAGCATGTGCAAGGACCTGGGTTCAGTCTCCAGCACAGAAGGCAGAGAGGTACATGGAGACTATTGGGACTCACTATGAAAGTTCCCCCATACTTCAGATTAAAAAATACAAAGGAAAATGTTTGTATGGTATAAAGCAAAATAAATAAGCATTGTTTTAGGGAAGAATCTGGGTTCTACTTTCCCTTTAAATAAATAATACAAAGAAGGAAAAGGGCCATACAGCTGGTGAAGAACACTCCAGAAAAATGTGTAGTCCTTCAACATTCAGATATGGCCTTGAGGCAAACACACTAGAACAAAAATTATCTCTGAAAGAGTCACACAATCAAGTAGGGAAACAAGAAGAAACTTCATCCAGAGCCAAACGCTCTAGTCATTAGAGGCTGATGTCCTCCTGGACAATGTCTTAGGCTCCCTTGTGGCCCAGTTCCTACATCTTTTCCCACACTCCACAGAGGTACGGAAATGCCAGAGTTCTCAAAATGCACATGAAATTGAGGAATGGAAAAATCCTTTTAAAATTTCAGTGTTCTTTATACCTTCAATATTAATTATAATTTTCTATAAGTTCTGGTAAAAAAAAAATTAAACAAAAGGTATATTTAGCTGATTATTTTATTTATTAGTTTTTATCCAGCTAAAATGAGGTTTGCTCTGAAATGACAGAATATTTTTGATAAAGACCAAGAGTTTATTAAGTACTTCTCAAGATGTGGAAAATATGGAGGAACTAAATACTGAAATGCCAAAACCTCTATCCCACCCCCAGAGATAAGCATTGCTAACAGGCTCATGAACCTTTCTAAGCATAAACATACTTCACTCTGCAAATTACACACTGAACATACATACTTCAAAATAATAAATTCTATTATATTTATATACCACTCTAAATTTCATGCTGATTGATTTGCTGGGTAAAAATCTACAGTTGTGTTCTAATACATATTTTGCTACATAAATACTGGTTTCAAATTTGCATGTAAAAGATTAAAATTAGGATGTGTGATGTGGCTCAGTGATAGAGCTCTTGCCTAGCATGTAAAAGCTCCTGGGTTCAATCCCCAGCACCACAGGTGGGGAAAAAACAGATTAGAATTAGCAGAGAACTGTAGATTCTAGAGCAGAACACACACTGGTTCCAAAAATCATTCAGGTATTTACAATTGAGAATTGATTAAGGATGGAATCATGACTTCCATAAATGAGTCAATCTCAAAGCACTCTCGAAATTATCACATCTGATTTTCCTTTTTTTGTTGTTATTTTGCTCTGTTTTCTGCAATACAGGAGTTAAACCCAGGGCTTCACACACATGAGGCAAGCACCCAACCACTAAGCTACACCTTGAGACCAACATCTTACTTTCACATCTCAAAGTCCAATTAATCCTTGAAACATTCCTCAAACAACCATTTAGTTAAAGTTCATGACACAAAAACACAAAATTCATGAAAGTAAATAAGTTAATTTTGTAAGGTGCACTTTACAAAGTACTGATACAGCCAGCAACTTGGACCAAAGAAAAGTACTACTCCCTCCCAAACATTAAGGACAACTTGACTCATTAATGAGATTTACCTTCACAATATTGTCCCTACAATAATACCCCATTTAGAAAAGTCTTAAAATAGCCCTCTGCCCCCTCTTCATGATAGAGATTATTACACAGACACCCAAACAAGACAAACATGATAAATATGCATCACGCATCAACATATGTACGTAACATATAACATTGCACAAGAATTTTCATACAAAAAAAGAAAGGTTATCACTACAATTAGTTCTTCCCATTCTTAGCCTCTACCATTCCCAAATGCTGAGACAATTCATTGAAAATATATCTAAATCTTAAGTAACTTTTATTTTAAAATGTTCACTTGGCATTTTATTTCTGACCATTTTCAATGAAATACAATGGTTTAATGGTTGTGAAATCAGGAGAAGTGTTTGGGCTTCCAAAAGTGAGAACAGGCATGTCAACAGAATCCCTCAAGTTTGCATACTGGAAATACTAAAGAATCCTACTCTTCCCCATGTGTAAGCTGACACAGGACAGTGTAGAGAATGAAGTTAGCATTTCCCTAAGTCGCAATGCCCTACCTTCTTCTCTCAGACTTACACCTGAAGATTCTTACTCATCTTACCACTGCTCCTAGAAAAGTCCAGAGAAGTACAGATACAACAGTCACGGTCCTTTGAAATTTTAGACAGTCCCTTCACAATGATCTATAATTGGGTAGATCTACTTTTTCTTTCCTTTTCAAAAATTAAAGTGTTAACTGCTGTTTTGATTATAGTTTTAAAAAATTCTGTTGGACACAGTGGTGCACACCATAGTCTCAGTTACTGGACAGACTGAGGCAGGAGGATCACTTGAGCCTGGCTGTTGGGGGCAAACTCTAAACCCAATCAAGACCCTATCTCTAAACAAAATGTAAAACATAAAATTTTTAAAAAGGTCCTCAATGTCAACTATTACACTGTTTACTGAATCCTTTCGTATGTGTAAATATTTCAAAACTTGAAATAAGGAACATTAAGTCACAGAAATTTTCTTTCATATAAGAAAGGAAATCACCCATCAACCCAACACCCAAAGCAAACCATTAATATTTTAATGTATTTCCTTCCAGCCTTTTATTTAATGTAACTGGGATTATACTGCATTATGCAGCTTTGTATGTAGGTATTTCCAATGGATATCATGTGGTCAGCATTTTTCCATTCCATAATTTTCTTCCTAACCACTATTTTAAGCACTATCATTTAATAAAACAATTTTATTTATAATATAATTTATTTAATTATGCTCCAGTAAAAAACGTTTTTGCTGGTTCATGACTGGTGTTACTTTAAAAAAAAAAATCCATGTTTTAAAAATCTCTGTCCTCATTTTTAGTTATCTATTTAGGTTAAAAAGCTATCTGTGGGATTTCAATCCAGGAAGTATAAACATTTAAGGTTTCCATTACACATATAACCCACTGTTTTCCACTGTTTGTATTAATCCAAATGCTCTCCTAACAGGTGATACAGAGTTTCCATTTCAGCAGCACCAACACCATTTTTATTTATTTATTTTGCAGTGCTAGGGATCAAACCAGGCCTTGTAAATGCTAGGCAAGGGCTCTACCATTGCGTGAAATCCTCAGTCCCCAGTCCCTATGTAATAATTTAAGAAGAAAGCTAATCTATTGTTCTAATTTGTGCTTCACATACTGTTAAATTTAAACAGTTTAATATAATGATCTGCCTCCTTGATTTCTTTTAAGCTCTCTGCTCATATCCCTTCCCCAGATACATAGGTTTTAAAGTTTTCTAGTTTTTAAAAAAAATATGTATTAATCCAATTTTTCTTTTTAGTTATCTAAATGACTAATATTATTTGCTGAAATGTATCTCTTCTGAACAAACTGAATAACTTGTTCAAAAGAAAGAAACTGAAAAAAACTAAGCAAAAATTCCATATTTTATAATCATTAACATTTAGGTACTAAATTATCTCATTTAGCTTCCAGGGGAAAGGAGTGCTATTGCACTCCTTTCCAGGACTGAACTTTCCAGGAGTGGGGACTGAACTCAAGGGTGTTTTACCCCTGAGCTACATCCCCAGCCCCTTTTTTTTTTAATTTTTTTATTTTGAGACAAGGTCCTGCTAACTTGTCAGAGGATTGAACTTCCAATCCTCCTGCCTCAGCCTCCCAAATAGCTGAGGTTACAGAGTGTGCTGCCATGCCTGGCCCACTTAGCTTTAATAATTCTATGCGACAGTGTCATTACCATCACTTTACAGGTGAAGATTCTGAGGTTCAGAGACATCTTAGCAGGTCACCCAGGGTCACAAAGTGTAGGCTGTGAGAATGGAGAGCACAGAATTCAGGGACACACTCCAAAGGCCTCACCATCATCACTATTTCACCGAGGCTCTGCAACTTCGAATTTTCTCACAACCCAATATCCACCCATCGTTCCTATCATCACAGCCAGGCTCTTTGTCATATCTGAATTTACCCTTATCTCCTGAGCTCCTCATCTACTAGGTCTGTCTCCTAGCCATTCGCCCTACAACTGTTGGCACGGGGCTGGGCTTTGACAACCACTGCCCCATCTTTCCCCTTCCTCTCATTCCCTGGGACTTGCTCCTTCAGCCAACACCTTTCTCCCGTCTCCTTGCTTGTAGGTCCTTCCTGTCTCACCATATTCTATCTGTCAATGTACTGAGTTCTTCAGATATCTTTTACTCACAGAATTTAGAGGTACACAGGATCTAAAAACTGATGCCAAGGCTGGAGGCACAACAGCACACGTGAGGCCCTGGATTTCATCCCCAGCATGCGAACAAAACAAAATCCTGAGTGTCACATCTGATCAATGGGTAGCTCCTGCTTCGAACAACGTTGAGAGTTTCTGAGGCTCTCTCTCAGTCCAGTGGAAAAACAGAACCATGAATGATTCCCCCTCACCCCCACCCGCCCCCAGCACCGGGGACTGAACCCAGGGCCTTGCACATGCTACATCTCCAATCCTTTTTAATTTTTTTTTTTTTTTTTGCAACAAAGGCTTGTTAAATTGCCAAGGCTGGCCTCAAACTTGTGATCCTCCTGCCTCAGTCTCCAGAGTAGCTGGCATTAGAGACATGTACCACCTCGCCTGGCCCATGACTATTCTTTTCTTTTTCTTTTGTACCACTCAGAGGCTTACCACTGAGGCACATCCCCAGCCTCCTTCTTATTTTTTATTTTGAGACAGGGTCAGGCTGAGTTGCTTAAGACCTCACTAATTTGCTGAGGCTGGCTTTGAACTTTCCATCTTTCTGCCTCAGCTTCCCAGGCTGCTGGAATTACAGACATGTGCCACTCCACCACCTGGCACCACGATCGATTTTTAAAGGCAGTGGTATATGTGCCATGTTTTAACCTTCACTATGATTTACTTTTATAAAAGTTTTTCATTTTATAAAATCAGATCTAAGACCAGAGGGCTAATGGTTTGCTGAAGTCATGCATGTGATAAGTAAAAAGTATTTTATCTTCTGTGTACAGTAAAGTACATTCTATATGTAAAGTATATAGTTCTTGGACCCAGGAACTAATTCTTATTCAACTTCAGGCCAGCCCACACCATCATTACAACTTCAAATCCTGGCAAGAGAATGTATCCAATAATTATTTATCAAATTGAAAATAATATTGCAAAGTAATCTGAGGAGCTACGAATGGAGATTATTAACAGTATAAATGCTTACTTGTAAAAAGAAATGCTTAAAAATATGTGTAATTATACTACTATTAAGTATTGGAACCTAAAAACTGAAGGATTTCAGTTTCTAGCAAGTGGTCATTACAGCCTATGTTAATATATAAATTCTACTTGTAACAGACTTTTAGGAAATGGAATTTAGGGCTGGGATTGTGGCTCAGTGGTAGAGTGCTTGCCTAGCACATGTGAGGCACTGGGTTCAATCCTCAGTACCATATAAAAATAAATAAATAAAATAAAGGTATTGTGTCCATCTACTTCTAAAAATAAAAAAAATTAAAGAAACAAATTAGAACAAGCTGTTTAATAGCTCTTCTGATATAAAACTGCTTAAGTAGTTTTTGCAAAGCACACCAAAATGGGTTTGTGGCTCATATAGATTGTTTCCCAGAGAGAGGAAAAGAACCATTATTAACTGAGCACGTACTATATGCCCAGCACCGTATACTGCTGTCACATAACAACAATATAAAGATGTACATAATACTTGATTTTTCTGAGGCAGAAACTGATCACGAGAGCAACCAATCCAAGGATTGTACCCAGCTGTAGTCACAAGGCTAGTGTACAATGGCATTAAGATTTAGGCTTAGATTTTTTTGGCTTCAAAACCAAGGTTCTTTCCAAATTTTTGTGCAATAACAAAATCATCCTTACAAGCTTAAAGGACAAAAACTGACTATGACTCTATTAAAATTACAAACGACAAATAAAAAAACATACAAATGACTGTTCATCAAAAGAAACCTCAAAAAGGTTTTCTTTAAATACAAACACGAATTAGGAGATAGTTTTTACAACACGTACTATCTACAAGGGAGGGATTCATAGGCAATCTACCTACAGAGCTCCTATAAATCAGTAAGAAAAAAACAACAGGAAAAAAACTGGCAAAAGACGGAACTGGCACTTTACAAAAGAAGGAATCCAAACAGTTGATAATATAAATTAATATTTAAAAACTTCAATCATCAGGGAAGTTACAAACAAAAGGGTTGAAATAACATTTCACTAACATCTACTGCAGAAGATTGTAAATGACCTACCAGCAAGGTTGTGGAACATTTTGCAATGGAAACACAACTGGTACAATCACTCTGGAAAACCGCTGGGCATTATCTACTAAGGTTGACGATGCACATGCTCTGTGACCCAGCAAATTTCATTACTGAAAGACAATATGTGTGTCTCCACATGTATACCAAGAGACTTGTACCAAAACCACTCATGGCAGCCCTTTTACAGCACTAAAAAACTGGAATCAACCCAAATCTCTGTATACAGCAGAAAGAATAAATAAGCTACGGGAGAATACGCTGTGCAGTGAAAACGAATGAACTAAAGCAAATGGATGAATCTTGGGACTCTACTGTCAGTCTAAAAATGCAAGTCAGAAAAATACTTTGATTCAGCTCTACTGCACCAAACTAGTGCCTTATTGGGGAGGGGAGACTCTTTCAACTTTGGAGATATTTTATAAAAGAACCTAAAACTGATTAATCTAAAGAAATCTTTTTGATACTGAGTTCTCTTAACTCAAAGAGTGGAGCAGAGTTTCTTAATTTAATGTTCATACAAATCATTTGGGGGTCTTATCTAAAATGATGAGGCTGATGGAGAAGGTGTGGAGTGGGGCTTAAGAATTTGCATTTATAAAAACCTCCTAAGTGATTCTAATGTTGGTCATCCATGAACCTCATATGATAGCAAGGATGTTATGAAAACAGTTTTTCCAGAGATGGTTAAAAACAGAAATATGGGTGTATCTAATTGGAATAACTTAGTTTTGCTCACCAAAGTAGAAAAAAGATTGATATTACTTCTACACTGTCACCAGAAAAATTAGAGAGCTAAACGAGGTCTTTAAGAAAATGCAAAGACTAAAAACTTATAAAAGAGATCTACAGAGCTACAGAAGGAGATTTTCTAGCAAGGATATTAGGCCTTTCCTTATGGAAGGATGGTTTGCCTTCCGAATAGTGTAGCCAAAAGAAACCAATTTCATAAGGAAATTCACAGAACATTAAATACAGCCTGATTACAATAAAGATCTTGGTCAGGACCCAAAATAATTAAAAGAGAATAACATCACCACATGCAAAAAATAAAGAGAAAAATTTTTAAAAATTCTTTGGCTTTAAGATTATCTCTAAAAATATGCCCTTAGCTGGGTGTGGCAGCATACTCCTGTAGTCCCAGCTACTAGGGAGGCTGAGGTAGAAGGATCACTTAAGCCCAGGAGTTCAAGACCAGCCTGGGCAACATACCAATATTCCATCTCAAAACAAACAAACAAACAAATAAATACAAATATACTCTTGGTTAGTAATTGTAAAATTCTTCTACCTCAAAATAGAACCTCCACATGGAAAATCAGACTTTTATACACTAGGACAAAGTAACCAAACTAACTCTTACAGGAAGCTCTGTCAATGCCAGACCTCTGCTCAGGATGTGTCACTGGCAAGTGAGGTCTTACTTGCTCCCAGAACATCACAGACGTGTCACTAGTCCTGCCCAAATATCCTTTTCACAGGCCTCAACCATGGAGTATTGGGTAAGCAGTTTCTTCACTGACCCAATACTTCTCATTGTCTCAGATGAAGGCTTTGGTCACTCAAGGGGCAACAGAGTTATGAAGAGCTTCACTCAACAGAGTCCTGCACCTGGTGTGTAAGTCAGAACAGCTAAACCTCCTATGACATCAACACGGGATATTTCTTACAACATAGTAAATCCAAAATGCCTGGATAATCCAGGCAAACAATACTCAAAACAACCTTTACACACATGTATGCAACACCATTTTATACAACCAGGACAATAATGAAGCACCAATCAAGAATTCCATATTTTAATAGTCCTCTATTAGAGAAACTCAAAATAATGCACATACACCACACAATTTACATGCAATTGTGTTCTGCACTGAGATTCATTAGAGATTTTTGTTTTTTTAAAAGCAGGCACGCCCTTGGCTTTGAAATGCTGACCTTCCCTTCCAGTTAATACACTGAAATTTCCTTTTTCACCTACATGTTTTAGGAGCCTGGGATGACCTCAGAAATACATCCCATTTGCCATCCCATGCTGAATAAGTGAAACACAGGAATAACATTTTGAAGGGAAATGTCCTGTGTACTAGCACAGAGCCACTGGTAGTCTGTGCTTGTCCACCCCCTCCCCAGTCACATCTGTGAAAAAAAAAAAAAAACAACACGAAAATACAAATAAACAAACATAAGTGTAGCCTAAAACCATCATAATTCCATTGGTCAACCTATTAAAATCAATACAAGTCTGAATACTAATTTATCACCAATCGTGACATTCATCTACCCTAATAATCCTCTAAAAAGAATCCAAATAGTGTTGTACTTGACTTGCACAAAAAACAGATGATGAAATCAAAGCAAAAACAGGTTAAAATAATCATTTACTATCCATCAAAAACATAAATTCCTTTTGAAACAACCTACTGAATGCTAAAATTGTTATCAATGTTCTCATTAAGCTAAGAACTAAAATGTATTATTTCATTTTAAAATAATGGTGTCCTATAGGAATTTTTCATTTTCTTGGTACTGACCAAAACAGAAGAGGTGCAATAATGTCACAGATGTTAAGGTCTAATTAAGAAACAACTTTTCACAAATGAAGAAATCATGCACAGTTGGGTTGTGGTTACAGATTATGGGTGATACACAGAAAAGCTGCGACTGCCACCCTGAATGCACCACTGCCTCTGCACACCACTGGGCCCTGTCCTTCTGCAGCCCCTCCCTAAGGCTCTGGTCCCTCAGTCAGACTCAGGTCCGCATCTGCTCGCCGGCTCCTTGGGCCTGCATTAGTGTTGCAGGGCGACCCTTCATCCGAGCACAGCCAAGAGGTGGGAGAGGAGGGGTCACCCCGAAGGAAGACTCTCTCCCCCTCACACGTAAGTGACCTAGTCCTCCTGAAGCCACATCCAGCTGAAGCAGTATGACAAGGTAGAAGCAGCTCCAGGCGCCGGCCAAGGGCAGCCCTGGGCCTGGGTGGGGCCGGGCGGGGGCCGCAGGCGCCGAGAGGCCGTGCCAAGCCCCGCCAGCGAAAACCAGGGGAAGCTGCGATACTGCTGCATTGTGCTGCATCACGGCGAGGGCACCGCGAGCCATCCATCTTGCCAAAAACGCACATCCCCGCCCAAATAAATCCCACCGAATCCCTTTTTCTCCTCCGTCGAAGTACCCCCACCCTCGCCCTTTCCTCAGTATCTGCTCTGGCTTTGACTGGAAAAATAATGGACAACGTTTTGTGTACTAAACCCCCACCCCATCTGATGGCACCACCTGGCACCTCTCCTATCACAAAAACAAAGGGAAGCCCCCCTCCAAAATAAAGGCCACGGGAGTGGTATAAGGGGTGACAACGAGAAGGGCTGCCAGCCCACCTCCCCAAGGCAGGCATGAGGGTCCCCGCGCTGGTACAAACCTGTTGAAGAGAGGGTGGAAGGAGCCGATGGGCGGGCGCAGGCGGCTCGGCGCCCCGAGGCGGCTCACGCCCAGCCCTGGGAGAGTGGGGACGACAGGGAGGGCGGGGGGCCGATGCGGAGGGGGTAGTGAGCGCGAGGATGGGGCGGGAAAGCGGGAGGGGGCCGCGCGGCCGCCGCCTCCGGCTCAGCTGCAGCGCGGTGCAACCAGGACCACGCCTGGCCGCATCCCCAGCACCGTTACGCGCACAGCCGGGCCCTGTCAACGCCGCCCCCGCTCCCCACCGGCCAGGGGGAGGGCACCTGAAAATATCTCCTTCGGTGGCCCACTCCGTACCCACCCTCGTGCCAGGGGCCGCTGCACCGAGTCGAAAGGAGAAGGTTAGGAGGAGGAATAGGCGCTGCTGCCCTGGGGATAGGGCCCAGGAACCGCGGTGCGCATCGCGGATCTGCGGCCGCCACACTGCAGAGCCCGCCGTCCCCCGCCCCGCATCACCCGAGTACTAATAAGCGTTGGAGACCAAGGCTCCCCGCGTCGCCCCCGCCCGGTCTCTGCAGCCTCCCCGCCCCCACGCCGCTCCCCAGGCGCAGGGCAACAGCGGGCAGCAGCGTCCTTCGGCCCTGGGCCCGCGCCCCTCCTTCCGCCCGCCCGTCGCCGCTGCGGAGCCTGCCCGGGAGGCAGCCCCAGTGAGTTGGCATCTTCCTGCCCCGGGCCCCCTACCTACCTCCAGGGATGGGGTGGGGGCGCCGGGGTCCCGTCCTCCTCCCGCTCCTCGGCGGCCGGGCGGGTGGGCCGGGAGGCGACTCCGCGGGGCTGTCCGCGGCTGGGGCCGGGGCTCACAGGACGGGACCGCTGGGCGCTGCTGCGCGGGGCTGCGCGCTCGCTCCGAGAGGAGAGGCGGCCGAGGGAGGGACTGGAGGAATCCGCAGCCTGCACGGCAACAGCTGCACTGATTCCGGGGGCTGGACGGGCGCGCGAGGGGCGGGGGGAGGAGGGGAGGAGAAAGCCGGCAGGGAGGGGGCGAAGGGCGGGGAGACGGAGCGCGCGGGCGCACGCGCACACACGCTTTCCCGCACGCCCTCCTCCGTACTCTCCCCCTCGATTCGCGCTCGCTCCCTGCCTGGAATCCTCCCTCAGCTCCGGCTTGCAGACCCGAAGCCCCGAAGCCGCCCACCCAGAGTTTGCTCGGCTCCGGAGCCGAACCTCGGGCGCGTCCACGCTTTCCCAAGCCGAGGCTCTTCCCGGGCCCAACCCGGACCTCGTCCCTAGCGGCGGGGACTGGCTGGTCGGGGTGGGCACCACTGCCACCGCTACCCCAGCAGAAAGACAATGGGGGCTTTGTCCCCACAGCCAGCTAGGCCCAATTTCACGTTTAATTTGAGGCTAATTCGATTATCGCCATGGAAAAGGGCAGCCTAATTTTCTCCATGACTTGTGCAGCCTCTTTTCGCCCGCGATGTTTGCGTTTAGAACGCGATGGAGAGTGTTTAGGGAGGTTTGGGAACGTCATTGGCCTGGTTGGCTTTAGACCTGTATGAGGATGCCTTATAGGGTCCACCCAGCTTTAAGAAAGATGACGGTGACCCTATCCGTGGATACAGTGTTGGGGGAAGTCGGGGTTCTTGCTCAAGGGTCAATGTATTAAGCTCCTTCGTGAATGCTTTTGCACCCTTTTCCACCAGGGTAGTTAGGAACAGACCCTACAAGTGGTTTATCCAATTCCTGCCTCCCTCGCCTAAGCACAGGCTCAACTTTAACCCGAGGCCAGGTACTGGCCCCTAGACACTCAGGAGTGGCTTTGTTCTGCTGCAATGGAGGCCCCCCGGGCGACTTGAGGACTTGGGTTTTCCCCTACCCACATTCTCTGAGACAGACTCTAGACATTTCCTTGAGTTTTTGTTAAGTGCCAATACCCCTTTTCAAATGTCTAACCCCACCCCGCTTCCCATCCGCCACCACCACCTACCCGCTGCCGACTGTGTCCAAATTTTGGAACTGCCACTATAGGGAAGAAAAGGTGGTGAATCACCATGACCACGGATAGAAACACTCTTTAGAAAACAGGGTATGGAGAAAATGGCTTTCTCCCTGCTCTGTAAGGTGCCCAAGGCAGCATTGTGGGCTTTCAGAGAGAAGACTGCCCTTCCTGTTTGGAGAAGTCCCGGGACTTTCTCCCCCAAATATCTGAATACCTGGATAAAAATGTAGAAATACAGGACAAAACCTGGCCTGATGAGTTTCAATTTTTTTTTTGTAATATTTTTTAGTTGTTGGGTCACTTTTATTTTATTTATATGTGGTGCTGAGGATCGAACCCAGTACCTCACACATGCTAGGCAAGTGCGCTTCCACTGAGCCACAACCCCAGTCCTCAATTTTTGTATGTACTTTTAAAAGGAATATTTTAGAATAAAACTGAATGAAATTGTTACTGAAAACTGAAGATGATTCTCCCTTTTAGGCCTTCACCGCCAGTTTGTTTGTACTTTTGGTATATAGGCAAAAAATTGAGGAAGGCAAATAATAAAAAATAATATTTTTTTCAGAAGGTTGATCAATACAACCAGAAAGTAAACTCCCCAAGGGCAGGGTTCTTTGTTCTTTGTCTGTTCATTGTATAGCAGGCACTTAGGGGGTTCTCAAGTTATTTGTCAAATAGAACTGAACAGAACCAATGCGGAAGCTACTGCCCTCCTAGGTAATGCAGGAAAGCCATGAGAAATGAAAGTAGTTTTCTTTCACTTGTTTATTTTTTACCTGGCCCCTGCACCTCCTGCCCACAACGTTAATGGATACCAAAGAAAAGAACAAGCAAAACTGGGAAATGCCGCACTTCAAATTCTTCCAAAGCTATTCTGAAATGGTGACTCTTAAATGCTTCCTTTATCACAGATAACAGTATTTAAATAAACCTTCATTTGATGGATGATTCACTTCCCCTTCCCCATTCCTCTCCTACTTAAGTTTTTAAAATTTTCTTCAAAAAGAAGGGCCACACACAACCTTAGTGGTTTTACTCTAGCAAAGCACCACTAATTATTCCAAAAATGTGAGACAAGTATTCAGTTTCACTGTAAATACTTGTTTTACAATTTCAAATTGTCATTCTTCAGTGAAAAAAAAAAAAAAATCATCCAAGAGAGTCGAGGGTGCCCATGACCAAAAAGAAACAATTCAAAGAATAGGTAATCTAAATCTGGAGAGATTATTGGAGAAGACATATCTATGAAAGGCAAAAATCTACAAAAAAAAAAAAATGTAAAGCTCTCTTAATGGTGGCAACACAGAAGAATGATTCCCAAATATCTCAGAAGCAGCTTTGTTGAAGTTTATCTTCACATTAGAATCAAGGTTGATGTAAATGAACCTAGAATTCATCATTATCATGCCCATAACATACTAATCTCACTTTTAAAATTGTGATTATACATGATTTCATCTTCCATAAGAATAGCATTTTGTTACAAAAATTTTGCAAATATAAATTTTCACTTAAACTTCCATTTAAAATGTAAGGGAAATCTTGTTAACATATATATTAGTAACTATAGACTATGTTATGAAGCTGTAACACACAATTTCAATATCTCATTCAGGTCCCCAAATCAATAAAGGTTAATTTGTTGCTTTATAAAGTCAACTATAAACCTGTAATGGTGGTACATGCCTATAATCCCAAAGCCTGGAAGGCTGAGGCAGAAAGATCAAAAGTTCCAGGCTAGCCTCAGCAACTTAGTGAAAGCCTGTCTTAAAATAAAAGAAAAAAGGGCTGGTAGTATAACTCAGTGGTAGAGGGCCCCTGGATTAAATCCCCAGTAAAACACACACACACACACACACACACACACACAGAAGTCAACTATAGTACTAAGAGGTTCTCTGGGGAAGCTGTCTTCCCTGTGTCAGCTCAACATCCCAGAATACCTTAATATTATGGTACCTTCACCTCAATTAGTGTTCCCATAATCTCCATTGTAAGGGAAGAATGTGATGGAAAGCTATGTACCAGCAACTAAATACTAGAAGGGATACCTAGTTCTCTCCCTACATTTCATTCTCCAAAGCATGTCACATGGCTACGCTTGAAATCAGATCTTCATAAACAATAGGATTATCTGTTACAATCCGTTTTATTTAGAAAAGAAAGAATGATGCTTTAAGTATTTCCTTATTATGTTACATTAGCCCATTTAGGACCTATCTTCTGTTATACAGATAATAGCCTCAAACTTTAAATCAAAACAGATTTTAAAAATTCAAAGAAATTCTCTTAATTTCTTTTTCCTCCTAAACTTGAATTCCTTTTAACTCTAAACTAGTCTGGGAAGTTTCCTCATAATAGAAAGGTCTCATTTAAGGATTCACACATAATTTTCTATTGGGAAAACCTAAAGACTTATGTTTTTAAATTACCACCATCTGAATGAATGATTTTTAAGCATGAATGGCACATTTCCTGCTTCATAAAGAAATGTATTCTTTCATTTATTCAAGAAATATATTTGTCTTATACTGTTCTAGGTTCTGAAATAGAACAGTGAGCCAAAGAGAAAATAAATAAAAATGACTCCTTTGTGAAGCTTTCATTCAAGCAAGGAATAGAATGGATAAATAAGAAAAGATATGCCTAATGATAAATCTGAATATATGGCAATCTAAATTCATAGAGAGACTATTTATTGTGATCATTTTATAAATATTATTTATAATATGTATAATAAATGAAATGGCACTAAATGTTCACTTTAAAATGGTTATTTTTATGGTGTATGCATGCCACTTTAATTTTTTTAAATCTGCTTCAAAAGTAAAAACCATTTTTATTAGTTCTTCATTCAACATCAATTTTCAATAACCCACAGGTTATTAGTTACATCAGATAAATGGGCTTCTACTTGTTCTTGAAATTTTTCCTGCATTCTCTGCTGAGAAAGGATTTATCATAATTTATCTCACAGATAGGAGCTAACCTATCTGACCTGCAAATTTTCTGGGAGCTTGATTCTAATTATCTCACCACAGAAATATAAGAGCGATTCTGAATCTTTAACTGTTGAAACCAAACAAAAATTTAAAAACAGTTTCAAGAATCTCCCTTTGGCAAGTAGAGGCTATGAATGAGGAAAGGAAAAGTTCTACCTCCTCCTCCTTCTTTTTTATTAGAACTTTATAGTTGTACATAGTAGTTGGGTATGTCCTGACAAATTCATATGTGCATGAAAATCAGTTTTGATTCATGATCCGCCTTTTCTCTTCCCCTTTACTTTCCCATCCTCCCTCTTCTCTCCCATTTTCCTTCCTCTATTCTACTAGATTTCCTTTCACTTGTCTATTAATTTATATTTGGTTCTTCATGTTATACTATCCTTCCTTTCCCTTCCCTCCCCCGCACCCCATTCCTTTATTTTATTCTAGCTTCTGCATATGAGATAAAACATTCGACCTTTCAGTTTCTGAGTGTGACTTATTTCACACAGCATGATATTCTCCATTTCCATCCATTTACCAGCAAATGCCATAACTTTATTCTTTTTATGGCTGAGTAGAACTCCATTGTGTTTATATATCACAATTTCTTAATCCATTCATCTATTCATGGGCATTTGGGTTGACACCATAATTTACCTATTGTGAATTGTGCTGCTATAAACATTTATGTGGCCCTGTGGCTATAGTATGCTGATTTTGGGAAAATACCAAGGAGTGGGATAGCTGGGTCATATGGTGATTCCATCCCTAGGTTTTTGAGAAATTTCTATGCTTTCCAGAGTTTTGCTAGCCGGCAGTCCCACCAACAACGCACAAGTGTTCATTTCTCCCCGCAACCTTGCCAACATTTATTGTTGTTCATATTCTTGATCATTGCCATTCCGACTAGAGTGAGATGAAATCTTAATGTACTTTTGATTTGCATTTCCCTGATTGCTAGAGATGCTAAACATTTTCGTCACATGTTTGTTGGACATTTGTGTTTCTTCTTTTGAGAAGTTTCGGTTCAGTTCTTTTGCCAATTTATATATTTATTTCTTTATTTTTGGTGTTAAGTTTTTTAAGTTCTTGGTATATTCTGGATATTAATCCCCCATCAGAGGAGTAGCTGTTCTCCCACTCTATAGGCTTTCTCTTCATGCTTTTAATCGTTTTCTTTGCTGTGCAGAAGCGTTTTAGTGTGATGGCATCCCACTTATTGATTCTTGGTTTTATTTTCTGCTCTTTGGGGGTCTAATTAAGGAAGTCAGTGCCAGCACCTATATGATGGTGTGTTGAGCCTATGTTTTCTTTTAGCAGTTGTGAAGTTTCTGGTCCAATTCCTAAGTCTTTGATCCATTTCAGTTTGAGTTTTGTGCAGGGTGAGAGACAGGGTCTAGTTTCATTTTAGCTCTCCAGTTTTCCCAGCACCATTTGTTTAAGAGGCTGTTTTTTCTCCAAAATACATTTTTGTCACCTTTGTCGCCTTTGTCAAATCAGATGGCTACAGGTATATGTATCTCTGGGTCTTCTGTTCCATTTGTCTTCATGTCTATTTTGATGCCAATACCATGCTGGTTTTGTTACTACAGCTCTTGCAGTATAATTTCAGATCAGATATTGTGATGCCTCCCGATTCCCTTTTCTTGCTTAGTATTGCTTTGGGTATTCTGGGTCTCTTATTCTCCCAAATGAATTTAAGAACTGTTATTTTCTAATTCTGTAAAGAATGTCATTGGTATTTTGATGGGGATTGCATTGCATCTGTATATTGCTTTTGGTAGTATAACCATTTTGACATTATTCTCCCTACCCATGAACATTCTATATTTTCAGTATTCTGTAATTTTCATTGTAAAAGTTCTTTACCTCTTTGGTTAGATTAATTCCTGAGGTTGTTTTTTGTTTGCTTGATTGTTTGTTTTGACGTTATTGTTAATGGGATGGTTTTCCTGATTTCTCTCTCAGTCGAATCACTGTTGGAGTATAGGAAAGCTATTGATTTATTGTTGTTGATTTTGTATCCTGTTACTTTGCTAAATTTATTTATAAGCTCTAAAAGTCTTCTGGTGGACTCTTCTAGATAGAGGGTCATATCATCGGCAGAAATAGTTTGACTTCTTTTCCTGTTTGAATTCCTTTGACTTCCTTTGTTTGTGTGATTGCTCTGGCTGATGTTCCGAGGACTATATTGAATAGGAGTGGTGAGAGTGGACTGCTTTGTCTTGTTCTTGATTTTAGTGGAAATGCTTTTAATTTTTGTCCATTAAGTATGATTTTGGCTTTCAGTTTGTCCTAAATGGCCTAAATGATGTTGAGGTAAGTTCCTTTGTCCCTAGCTTCTCCAGTGTTTTTAAATAATTGGATGTTGGATTTTATCCAACACCTTTTCTGCGTCTGTTTAATGATCATGTGATATTTATCCTTAATTCTGTTTAAGCTGTGAATTACATTTATTGTTTTGCATATGTTGAACCAACCTTGCATCCTTGGAATAAAACCCACCTGATCATGGCGTGTTATCTTTTTGGTGTGTTTTCGAATGTGTTTTGCTAATATTTTATTAAGGATTTTTACATCTGTGTTCATCAGGAATTTTAGTCTACAGTTTTCTTTCCTTGATGCATCTTTGTCTGGTTTTGCTATTAGGATTCTACTGGCTTCATAAAATATATTTGAGAGTGTTCTCTCCCTTTCGGTTTTATGGAATAATTTGCAAAAGACTAGTGTTAGTTCTTCTGTAAAGGTCTTAGAGAACTCAACTGAAAATCCATCAGGTCCTGGGTTTTTCTTTTTTGAAAGGCTTTTAATTGCTGTTTCAATTTCATTACTCAATATTAGTCTGTTTAGGTTTTCTATATCTTCCTGATTCAATTTGGGCATGTCATATGTGTCTAGAAATTTCTCAATGTCTTCCAGATTTTCCAGATTATTGGAGTATAAATTTTCAAAATAGGTTGATATTCCTCAGGATTTCAGAAAAGTTTGTGGTGATACCTCCTTTCTATCGCTGACCTTTTTGATTTGTGTCTTCTCACTCTTTCTTTTGGTTAGTTTGGGTAAGGATTTGTCAATCTTTTTTATCTTTTCAAAGTACCAACTCTTCCTGACCTTGATCCTGTGTATTGTTTTCTTCCAACATCTTAATCTTTTCTTCACCTTCTTAACCTTTTCTTAACCTATACTGTCCAAGATAGTAGCTACTGGCCAACATGGTTATTGAGCATTAAAATGTGACCAGAGTGGCTAAACTTTTAGTTTTACTTAAGTTTACCAGGGTCTTGTGCATGCTAGGTAAACACTCTACCACTGAGCTACACCCCTACCCTTAATTTTACTTAATTTAATCAACTAAATTTTTATTTGAAGATTGATTCTTGGTACAGTATTGATTCTTGGTTCATACTGTCAAGTATGTTTGGAGCAACTTGGGTAATGAATCTATTTCCTTTAACTGTAAATTTTATGAAATCTACCTACACATCAGATTTCAGAGACTTAGTTAAAAAGAATATAAAATATCTCAATTTTTAAAATAGGTTGCAATGACACTATCTTGGACATAATGGGTAAGATAAAATTTATTTTAAAAATTAATTTCACCTTTTCATTTTTTTCAAATGTGGCTCTTGAAACCTCTGGGGGGACATGATTTCTATTTCTTATCCATCAGCCTATGAATTTCTGCAATTCCTTGAATGAATTCTTTGGCATGAATTTGGCCCTCTTCTGGAAACCTTCACATTGACCAACAAACTATGTCAAACTGGAGGAGGGTGGGGTGCAGTCTTATCTAAGGCAGTGACTTTTCCTTGAGCTGCCTTCTGCTCACAGAAAAGCATTGTGACTTGCCACCCACAGCTACTGAGCCCATTGTAATGGGGTGCCATGAGAAGGCTGGAGACTGGAAACTGGGCCTCGCTTTGGAGTTATTGCTGTGTGGCACATTCCAGATTCTAGTTGTCTTTCTTCAGTTTTCTTGATCTTAAAGAGTTAAGGATTCCAGTTACTGAAGACCTCATTGACAATGTCTGGAACAGCAATGTCCAAGAGAAATATGATGCAAGTCCCATATGTATTAAATTTTTTTCCCAAGAGCCACATTTGAAAAAAATGAAAAGGTGAAATTAATTTTAAAAATAGATTTTATCTTACTCATTATGTCCAAGATAGTATCATTGCAACCTATCAATATTTTAAAAATTGAGATATTTTATATTCTTTTTTTAAACCCAGTCTCTGAAATCTGATGTGTAGGTAGATTTCATAAAATTTGCAGTTAAAGCAAACAGATTCATTACCCAAGTTGCTCCAAACATACTTGACAGTATGAACCAAGAATCAATCTTCAAAATAAAAATTTTAATTGATTAAATTAAGTGAAATTAGGGGTAGAGTGTTTGCCTAGCATGCACAAGGCCCTGGTAAAATTAAGTAAATTAAAAGTTTAGCCACTCTGGTCACATTTTAATGTTCAATAACGATGTTGGCCAGTGGCTACTATATTGGACCAGTATAGGTTAAGAAGACAAAAGGTTAAGAACATGAAATCTAATAGGTCACGGTTTGAGGCAAAATGCCTCTCTCCAGATTAAGAACTTAGATTCTGGCCACTGTGCCCCTTTGATCATACTCTTGGTGTTAGGGTAACTTCATTTCCTATCCGATGCCCTCAAATGTGGGTTTAGATATATGGCCATGCCATAAATGTTATGTTTTACTCTCAGAGATAGGGATGCAAAAAAAAAAAGAAGTTGAAACACCAAGACTATCCGAACGTTTGTTATGGAGGCATTGAAGTTCTTTCCTTGCCTGCTTCTCAAAGGCTGGTTCTTTTCTTGAGTTCCTTCTGAAAGAGAGTTTAATTTTAATGAAAAGGCTCTTATTTAAGACTTAAATGGGCGTCCTTAAAGTATTTTAAAAATGAAGAAACATTACAAATTTCCATTGATAAGCACCTTCCTAAATGAGAGACAAAGTATAATCATTGTTATTATATTATTATTATTATGTGAACATTATTATTTTTTACTCTATATGTACAGACTCTCTGCTCAGGACTTCACATGCTCTTTAATCCTCACAGCTAATCTATGTGGTAGATATATTATCCCCATTTTACTAATAAGGAAACTGAGGTATAAAAAGAAGTTGGGTCACTTGCTTGAGGTCACAGGTAGGAAGTGAGGAAAACAGAATCCAAATGCAGGTCTATCTGACACTGAAGCTATTTCCAAAAGTGTGAAAAGGAAAATATTTTTATACTTTAACTTATACTTTAATTTATACTTTAATATTTTAATATTTAATTTATACTTTAATTTATACTTTAATATTTACTTACGTAACTACTCAAACTATATGGTCAAAGATATTTTTTGAAACTACATAGTTTTAATAAATTTTATAAAATACATTTTTAGATGAAGGCTGTCGGGATATATCAGAGTTTGAAAAATTTTAAGCACCTGGACTCTTGTGTACTTATGTTTCAAACAGCCCAACTTTTAAGTCATCCGCTCCTTAATAAGTACTGCCAATATGGAATAAGAAAAAACAAAAAACTTTTAAACAGAAAATTCTCCTTGTGTTTGGTGAACAGAGCAGTATTGTTGTTTGTTTTCTGGAGGGGACAGGAGATGAGGGTGGAGGTGGGGGTGTTTGTTTTATGAGCTCTGCTTTGAAGAGCTCTTCTGAAGCCTTCCCAGGAGCCGCCAAGCAGGAGTGCTGGGGTTTAATGCAACCCATGCAGGGTAAGTATGGGCCTGTCTCAGCTGCAAGTCATTTACACTTTCAAGATTCTCTCCAAAAAAGGACCTTGGACCAAGCAAGCTGAGAAAATCATTCACTGGATTTCAAATTGCTAGGGACTCGAGTAGGAACAAAATATTTATCAGTCCAAATTTTTTATGGGATAACAGAATTTCACCCATTGGGTAGGAAGATTTATGCTGAGCATGGATTCTATGGGAAGGCTAGAAAAGTTACCCCAAATCATTCTCTGAACTGTGTCTTCTTATTGATGTAGGCCATATCAACTTTAACCATCCTTAAGAAGGGAAGCTGCCTTCTCCAGTTCCTGTTTATTTGCCCTGCAAGAGATTTGAGAATTTGCTTGACTTGACCCTTCCCTCCTCCTCGCCAACTGAGTTCTCCCAGATGGTCCAGAAAGAATAGGGGTGCTACCACTTGCCTCCCACACAATCATCAGCCACATCCTAGGTAGATGGTGGCCTCCAGTTTCTGAGCCATCAGAATCAAGAGGCAAGAACTGGAGAGCAACCTGGCTGACTTGAGAAGAAAACTCCAGTAATACCTTAACTGTCAGTTTCACCTTTCCAGTGACAACTGCCAGAAGGATTGTACCCCAGTACAAAGCTGCAGCAATAAATTAATAAATTATTCCTTAGTTTGTCTCTAGACCCACTAAAAACTGAAATCAACAAGAGAAACATCTGTTTTGTTAAAAAAAATATTTTCACAAAGATTTCCATTTTTATTTTAGAGTTTTCTTTAACTATATATTCCCATTATTAAACAATCAAAATGATATTAAGGTCAGGTATGGTGGCATATGCCTGTAACCCCAGCCACTCTGGAGTCTGAGGCAGGAAGAACTCAAGTTCAAGACCAGTCTCAGCAATTTAGCAAGACCCTCAGCAACTTTTATTTTATTGGTAAACAAAAATCAAAAGGGCTGAGGATATATCTCAGTGGTAAAGTGCCCCTGGGTTCAATCCTAGTACCCGCCCCACACACAATATATTGAAAGATGTGTACCCTCATTAATTTCACTCCCATCTTGTCCCCATTCACCTCATACCTTGCCCCTATTCCCTGTAGATAACTACACTAAAATTTTTCTGAAAATTCATGAACTGTTCCAAGGTCGAGTGTTTTGGGGTTTGTTGTTGTTGTTGTTGTTGGTTTTGTTTTGGTTTTTGGTTTTTGGTGTGTGGGGTTTTTTTTGGTTTTTTTTTTAGTACTGAGAATTGAACCCAGGGATACTTTACCACTTGAACCACATCCCTAGTCCTTTTTTATTTTATTTTAAGACCAGGTCTCAATAAGTTACTGAGGCTGACCTTGAACTTTGGATCCTCCTACCTCAGCCTCCTGAGCTGCTGGGATCACAGTCATGTTCCACTCCACCTGGCTTGTGTCCAGTGTTTCTTTAGGAATATGTAGACAAAACTAATTCTATATTTTTATTATTTATCTCCATTCTGTATACAACAGGTAGCATGCTACAAACACTATGCTGTCCCTTGTTTTTGTTACTTAATACATCCTAGAGATCTTTCCTCATCAACACATTGAAGTTCCCTCATTCTTTTTTTTTTAAATCATTACAACTGCATAGAATTCCATTATATAGATGTTATGTAGATTGGATATCATATAGATAGATTATATTGATATTATTTTCCCCATAATTCAGATAAGGACACTAGAACTTGCCCAGTCTCAAAGCTATCAAGTGACAGTGTGCTGAGCCCCCCGTGTCTAACTGAAAACCAGTGCTGTGCACAGGGCTGTAATCTAAAAGTGGTCCACAGAGTCCTAGTGCAGAGCCTGGAGGGGAGTGGAGTTCTGTGGTCTACTAAGCTCAGGAAATACTACCATAAGCAAAGTTAGGCCTTCCTTTAACTATAGATGTGCCTAGATACCTTAATATGTTTCCATACTGCATAAATCAACCAGGAAGTGAATGGCGCATCTCTCATTTCCAAAGCTAATTTTAGCCCAAAACTTTCCTAAAAGCCTAAATAGACTGTACTGGAGAAAGGAAAGAAAGGTGTGTTTCCTGACAGCCTGTGTGTGTTTGCATGCTTTGCAGATGTATAACACCCAAATATGAGAGGGCACTTGACCTTTCTTCCTGGAGGCAGCACAGGAGAGAAGTTATCCAAACTTCCACATCTCAGAAAAGTGGTGGTTTTTGTTTTGCTTTTGTCTTTGCGTGCATGTGGTTTTTTGTTTGTTTTAATTTTTGCTTGGTATCAAAATGGAAAAATTTGTTTTGATTTCTAAAGTAGAAATCACCTAGTTTCTAGTCTAATTTTTTCATACCCCAAGGTAAAGATGTTAGGAACCTCAAAACATATGTAGGACAATTTTCTTAAATGATGTCTGTGAACTTATCTTCCTGTTAACTGGTGATTACAACATAATCAAATGTTGTAGCATATCACTATAAAATACAGTCTGTCCAAAAAGAATACTTTAACTGAAAATCCTCAGGAAATGTAAAACTTCTACATATCATATGGCCCAACCAAGTAAAACTTTGTTACTAAAAAGGATTCTGAAAATTTTAAAGACATGAAATCATTATTCTTTGGCTACAAATTCTGCCCATTAAAGGACATTTTTCTAGGCAGCTATTATCACATTTGATAAATTAGGTGGAGCTTCCTTTTAAATTCCAGGAGTAATTTCAGAATTTGGGGGTATGGGGAAGAATGTTGGAATGACCAGAAATGCTCTTGGTAGTGGTTTTATTACGGATACTGACACCCATTTTTATTTAGAGAGCAATGTGGGTGAAGGCTTAGACACAACTCTAAACTCTTACAAAAATATGTACAATCACTCATAGTAGGGTTAATTCATGGTCTAGGAGATGTCTGATAGTGATCTTTTCTGATCTGATAAAAGATAGGATTTACGGCTAGGTGTTCTTCCTGGGAAAGTTCTTGCTATACTTTGCTGCTGTTATTGCTCTGAAAACCTAATTTTAATCACTCAAAGCTGTGAACGGACCAGCCTTCTCTTTTACCAACTGCATTATGACTAGACGGTAAGATATTTGGCCTATCATTGTTTCATTTTGCCTTAACACTATAGTATCAGGAACTCAAAGGAAAAATTCAAATAAAAAAGAATTGATCATTCATAATCTTCCTTGAACCACACCGAACACTAAATAGTGATACAAATGCTAGTGAGATAGATTGGAAAAGGAAAGAGGCAGGAAAATAGAGAATGATGCTAATTGCACATAAAATACAAATTAACCTAATAAACTACTCAACTACCAACACAATTAGCAATACAAATACCCTTCTTTTGGACAACACATAACATGTACAAATGCATTGGAATGCTTCTCAAGTAGAGATAATTGGGTCCCCTAACGTATGGAGCATACCAACCTAGTGATAGGGTTTCCATCCTAGGAATCGGGGGAACTGAAATTCTGTGCAACTCTGATGGCTTCCTAGGTTATTAAAGGATAGAAATTCTGTGTCCAGGATCATGGGTTAAAGGAGACTTGAGACGGGCAACCTGAATTGTAACTGTGGTACCACCCTCCCTGTGAGCTCAGACAAATGACTTCATCTCTTGTGCTTGTTTCTTTATCTCCCAATTTCCATTCCAGGTCTTTCAGAAGCCCTAGGCATTCTGCATGGTGTATCAGGAACAAAACCAGGAGGTAGAAAAGGGAGTAAGGGAGAGAGAGGCAAGTGCCTGGTTAGGAACACGAATGCATAAACTTCTTTTAGCTTGTATTGATGGTGTTTCACGTTCTGGACCATTTCTTACACCTTTATACTTTTTCTCCTTGCTCTTGGAATACTGAAGTTTCCATGGAACATTCCAGGAATGATCATCAGTGATATAGTTCTACTAAAATAACTGGGGCCTATTTATAAACCACAGGAAATTGTCCTTACTCAGGATACAGTCTGAATAAGTATTTAAAAATGGAAAATGCTGTCAATCATCCATATGTTTTCTCTATTTACTGTTTCCCAAACTGGCTCTGAGCATCCCTATCTCTCTACCTTTGCTCATGCTGTTCGCACAGATTGGAATGCCCTCCCCACTTCTTCAAATCCTCCTTTAAGGCTCAGCTCAGGTTCCACGTTTTGGGGAGTGAGGGTGGGTAGAAATTTCTGCACTTTTTTTGCATGTTCCTCTACCTCCCACAACCCAGGGATCTCTTTTTCTAAAGTGAGTCACTTGCAGCCTGTAACACATCACTTAGCACTCAATTAAGTCCCACCCTATATTGTTCTCTCTTTTCGACCACTGCATAACACTGGGCTTTCCAGAGAGACACTCTAAACTCCTTGAGGAGGGGGTCCTACATGATAACCATGACAGTATCAAATACAAAATTAACAGCATGGACAGCCCTGACCATTGCTGGTAAAGTGCGGTGGTTTTCAAATGGTCTATAATCAAAGGAAAGAAAATCACAGAAACCGATATGCAACATAAAGACCAGTTGAGCTGAGCCACTGTGGTTGAGGTGGGGTAAAGAGAGGCACACCGGCATCCCATAAGCTGGGCCCTGCTCCCTACCCTTCTCTGAGCAGACTCTGAAACACTGATAAGGGTCTCTCTTTCTCCTCTGTTCTGTTGGTACCTAGAGTTCCCAGGTTTCCTGCTGAGAACCTCTCCTTCCCTAGTGCCCAAATGTGTTAGTCAGTTTTCTGTAGCTGTGGCAAAATACTAAGATAAACAATTTAATGAGAGGAAGGGTTTATTTGGGGTTACTGTTCTAGAGGTTTTAGTCCATGGTGGGTTGGCTCCACTGAGTGAGGTGAAGTGAAGTGGATCATCATGGTCAGAGTGCAGAGTGGAGCAAAGTTGCTCACCTCATGGTGGCTGGGGAAGGGACTGGGGTTCTAATCTCCTCCAAGGGCACATTCCCAATGACCTACTTCCTTCCACAAGGCACCTAAAGGTTCTGTCCCCTCCTAATAGCTCCCACTGGTTGGCAACCAAGTGTTTAGCATAAGGGCCTTTGGTGGACACCACAGATTCAAACTATACCACTGAGCTTCCTCCTTCCATTTTTCTTGGAGTTAAACCATAAATGTGTCTGGGCTGAGCTGATAGGACTCTTGAGTGTGCTAACACTGCACATCCTTCCCCAAATTGAAGCACCTTCATCTTACCTATGGATCCCTGGTCAGTTGGAGAGCTCAGTATGGCTGATCATGGAGCAGTTCTTGTTATATCCCTCCCTCTATACTGCCTCAGCATATAGGCGGTATGATTGAAATTCTAGAAGTCTCCAATAGTATTTCCTATTTACAGAGACATACTCTCCCCCATAAGCAAACTTCTTTCTGCTTTATACTTTGGCTAATTGCAAGGAAACAGTAAATAAATTTCCAGTGGTTTTTTGTTTTTTTTTTTTTTTTTTTTTTTTTTTTGGAACCGGGGATTGAACTAAGGGGCACTCTGCCACTGAGCCACATCCCCAGCACTATTTTGTATTTTATTTAGAGACAGGGTCTCAATGAGTTGCTTAGGGCCTTGCTAAGTTGCTGAGGCTGACTTTGAACTCGCGATCCTCCTGCCTCAGCCTCCCAAGTGCTGGGATTACAGGCATGTGCCACTGCGCCCAGCTTCAGTGGTATTCTTAATAGCACAGATACATATACATTCAGAGCAGCAGGAACAGAATAAAGAGTGACTGTACCATCTACTCCTTGGCCTTGGTATCACTCCTCCTGTCCCTACCCACAGCACTGCACTGTACTCCTATGACATTGACCAGCTTGGCTGCCTACTCTCCCTGGCTTTGTGCTTTGATTCTTGCTCTTCCTTTAATTTGTCAGACTTGATTACTGGACCAACAATGGTTGTGTCATTGACTTTATACTTTTCTTGCCCCCTTGGAGGTAAGAATGGAGTTTTCACTCCAGACACTGTGCCCTGATCTATAGAGTCTACCTGATCCTAGCCATCTCAGCCAAGTGAAGACTTCAGGCCCTGCTAGCCACAAATGGCGAACCACCCATGCCAGCTAGCATCAGGGACTATTTCCCAAGAGACTCCTTTGCCCGACCCTGACCTGTATGTGCTGCAAGATCATTTCCATTCGATTCCAAATTCTTGACTTTGCAGCCCTAATCTCAATAGTCTTCAGATGGAGGTTGTATATAGTCTTCCAGTTATTTAGGCTTGGACTTACCTCTACAAACCTTGGTCTCATTCACCTTTGGGACTCTCTGTGCTCTCTAGAGAGCTTTGCCTGCCCTACTCCCCAGTATCTGCACCACTGTGAGGCGCAGTCATACTCTGGCCATCAGCATTGGGAAGCATTCCACTGACCCGTAAGGTGTGAGCATAAATTGTTTCAGGGAGAAGGGCTGTTTGATTTCTTACAACACACTGTGTAAATCACCAGATTATTCTCAAAAGGAGATAAAAAACAAGGGCTGTGTAAATCTGGAGTTTTAGTCCAGGAGAGAAAGAGGTACACACATTTTATAAAGGCCAATTGATTTAATCTCTTCCCCCATCATTCTACCAGAAAGGTTGAGGCCCACTGGGAATGAGCTGTGAGGGAAATGTTTATTAGGAGGATAAAGGAATTATAATTATTTTCTTATCCATCTTCCATAAGCAGTCAGTTTGCTTTGTCTTTTTCCAATTTTTTTTTTTTTTTTTTTTTTTTAAGGAGAAAAAAGTGTTGGCTTGAATTCCTTGTGCTTTCTTATGTAACAAAAAAGTCAAGCAAAGGCCATTCTTGGTTTGGCTTGGACGCGGCAGACTGCCTGCACGATTACAAGTGCTAGGAGCTGGAGGTTCTTTGTTCCTTGAGGATTATCATGTAATTCCTCCTCAATGTTAAGCCTTTTTCTATGCAGAAAGGCCTTCCTCAGGGCAGGCCATTATGAAGGCTGGTCCATTGTTGATGTTCAGAAAGGGTTAAATAAATCTTAATAGTTTTGTGATAAGAGTAGTGAATATGATGACAAGATTTCCAAAAACCAGTTCTCCTTCCAACTGATTATGGGTATGTCACCTAGCCTGTTGGGGTCCAATTGCTCATCTGTAAAAAGACAAAGTTGACTTCCTGTGATCTTTAAGATCTTCTTTAGCTCAGAAATCCCCCGCCTTTAGTGGGTATCTAGCTAATAATTGGAAATCTATGCAACCAAACACGATAATCTAGAAATGAATATATTGGTGTTCCTCAACAATCAGAAATAATTAAGAGCTTAGCCTTGATAGAAAATCACATTCCTCTCCTATAAATAATCGAGATTAAATATGATAATGTACATGTGGGAATATATAACATGGAGAAGCATGTTTCCAGTTCAAGAGGCACTCCTGATGCTAGCATTTCCCAAAATATAATCCTAGAAATATACTCTGACACTTAGATTCACAAGTGCACTTGTGTCTCAATGAGGTCCTTCATAAAGTCTCTTCGTGTTTGTGAATTAAAAAATGCAAAGATCACATATTGCATTTAACTGCCTGGTCTCTTTAGTTTTGGGGGTTTTTTGTTTGTTTGTTTTTGTTTGTTTTGGGGGGGTACTGGGGATTGAACCCAGGGATGCTTTACCACTGAGCTTCATCTTCAGCCCTTTTTATTTTTTATTTCGAGACAGGGTCTTCCTAAGTCACTGAGGGCTTCGCTAAATTGCTGAGATTGTCCTTGAACTTGCAATCCTCCTACCCCAGTCTCCAGAGCTGCTGGGATTATAGATGTGCACTACTGCACCTGTCTCTTTAGTTGTTTGTAATCTAGAACATTCTCCCTGGCTCTTCATTTTTTGTAACATTGATAAATTTTAGTTATTTCATAAAATATCAAAGGATTTATCTGACTGTTGTTTCCTATGTTATTTAGATTTAACATGTTTAGTAAGAAAACTACATGGCAGTTATCTTAGCATGGTTGTGCTTACTTTTTTAAAATTGTTTTTATTTTACCTTTGATATATGATCAACTATCATAGAAATACATAGGGTATAAATGGAAGGCACTCTAAAAATACCAACTCTCAGCCATAGCTAATATTTTGAGACAGGGTCTCCTTAAGTTGCTTAGGACCTTGCTAAATTCTAAGGCTGGCTTTGAACTTGAGATCCTCCTGCCTCAGCCTCTTGATCTGCTGGGATTACCAGCGTGCACCACTGTGCCCAGCTGTCATAAGGCTTTTCTTGCTATGCAAATACAAAAATTTTCTATGTCATTTTTATAACTTGCTCTCTTGTTGCTTGCTATATTTTGGAGGAAAATACATATTCTTTTTAAGAATGAGGAAAACCACATTCTTTTTAGTGGTTGTAGGTTTAGCAACTGTTGTGTGTGTACATTTGTCTTTGTGTACTTAATTGTTGCCTTAGGTTACATTAGAAGTAAAATTTAGGAGGTCAATTTTAATGGATATTACAAAATTGCCAACATAAAACATTATACCAATTAACACTCTGACCAACCATGCTGAGTGACAGTTTCCTCACATCCTGGTTTTTCCACTCTTTTTAATCTGTGCCAACTAGAAGTGAAAACTGCTATCTCATCACCATTTGAACTTGAATTTTTAAGATGTGTGTGAGGTGGGTTATATTTTCATATGTCTATTTCCTGTTTTTTGTTCCTTTTCCTGAACTGTATGTATCTTTTGCCTATCTTCTTATTGGGTTGTTTATCCTCTTCTCATTGATTTGCAAGACTCATTTTCATATTACAGAAATTAGCCATTTTTTCTCTATTTTTGTAATAATTTTTTTGTCCAGTTAATTGGAGCCCAAAATAGCATTCGGTGAAACATGTTCCAAAGATTATCAAACTCAGAGAAAAGCGGTGTTCAGACACTGCTCTTTGAATCTTCACATAGGAATCAGGGACAGGACACCTGTTGTAGTCCAAGCTCTATGTAAGGGTAAAGTATGTTATGCTCTCATACACCAGAAAGTAGTATTTTAAAAATGTTTTCTCACCATGTATAGTGGGCGTGCCTGTAATCCCACCTACTCAGGAGGCTGAGGCAGGAGCCTCACAAGTTCAAGGCCAGCCTCAGCAAATAGTGAGAGTCTTATCTCAAAAATAAAAGGGGCTAAGTATACAGCTCAGTGGTAGACCACTTAATTAGCATACACGAGGCCCTGGATTTGATCCCCAGTACTGCCAAAAAAAAAAATTTTTTCTCTTAATAATTTTTTTTTAAGGAAAAAAAAAAACTACATTAAGATACCTTAGTATAAGATTCTTAAGCTCCTGGGCTATGGTGAGTTATAAGTTAGAAGCAGAAATTGTTCTGAAGCTGGAAACAGGTTGCAGATAAGTAATGTCCACAGGTGACCAGATATTTCCCCCCTATGGCTGTTCATAATTTGGAACTCATTATTCCAGAAGTTCTCAGAAAGCTCTGATAAGAAGACCATCTTCAGAAGGGTAGGCTCTGTCCACTTAATTTTCTCTCGCCCTGAGCTGCAGGATTCACTTGGATGACTGCTCAGAGCCAACCAGCAGGTTGCAATATTAGGTGCACAATGGGCCTAAGTACAATCTTTGGATATCTTTCCAAACAGAGAGATTCTTTGTTTTTGTTTTGTCTGTCCTATCCTAACCAAGTTGGATTCCTTCTCTCACAATGTGGATCTTATCACTGCCTTTCATCTGAGCAAGAGAGCTGGCTCCAGAGATTCCTATATTTAGTGCTAGTGAGTTATGTTCAGCAGTTTTACAAAGTTCTCCTTAGTCATTTATCCTGGTTAATAACTGGATGTTCTGGCTCTATGCCTGGTACAAAAATTAAAGATTAGTTAGCTGGATGCACAAGGTACAGCACCGCCAGCTCCATTTAGGACACACGATTAACTCTTGCCCCCTCTAAATGCTGCCTGACACCCTGGCCCAAAAGTGGTGCAGTTCTTCCTCGCTCAATATACCACAGGCTCTATAGAAAGAAACAAGAGAAAAAGTCTTTGATTTTTGATCCCCTGAGGCTGTTTGCCAGTAAATTTGGATACATTCAGTTTCCAATAATAAAGCATTTTCATATTTGCTTTGAGGGAGTTGGGATATATTTTCTCAGAATTTGATCTCACATGTGTTTCATGAGATGGTTTATGAAGGTGAAAGTAAGCTATCTACTCCCAGCCCCCAACATAGACAAGAAATAGGGAAAAGAGAAATGAACTCACACAGCCAAGAAATGGGAGGGAGGGAAATAAACACTCTGAGCATTAAACTGTGAAATCAATACGCTGTGGCACTGGGCAGAGATAATGTTTTAAAGGGATGGAAATCAATGGTCTGTCTCAGGTCTTTAAGGGTTGACTGCTGCTGGACTCAAGAATAAAATGCATGTTCAAAGGAAAAAACCATGCAATTATTTGTACGAGGAAACACAAATGTCACATGGCAACTGTCATGGTTGTTACATAATAGAGTCATATTAATTTTGTTTCACCATTGCTAGTCTTCTCATCTGCATTTTTTTCCCATTAGGTGGTACTCAATGGAATGAAAGTCACCCCCTGTCCAATTTAAGTACTCTAATTACTAACAGTGGATCTGCCTCAAAGTGTGCTGTGATTAAGCACACTCTGGCTTGGTTGGGACAGAACCCTCCTATACACAGTCCATTTGTTAAGTTACAGCTGAAATATTATGATAAGAGAAACCGGAAAACAGCTCTGCAAACAAAGGTACATTCAGGGTGGAATCCAAACTTTTCCATAAACTAACCATATCACTGTTTAAACTAACTATATCACTGTTTACTTCTGAGTAGAGAAAAGCTGGCATAGAATATGGTTTGTTGTACTGCTGACACGTTCATTGAAATGGGGTATCATGGGTGGAACACGTGGACTATCATACTTTTTGGTTCAGCTCCTCCACAGCTGTCCAACTAACCAGGTTTCCTAAACAGAAAGTTGAGAAAAATGATTCTGCTGCCTGCCTCATGGGCACACCCAGAACACAGGCTTACAATGCTCCAGCCCACGCCCTGGACTTACAGTCTCATCCTGTATCCACCCAACAAACAGCATTCACATATATGTTAACTCGATCATACCACAAGGATATTCACCCTTGTCAATTATCTATGTGGGACATCATTATTTTCTAAAAACATCTAATAACTGGAGATTTAGAATGCATCTTAATAATCAGATTGGATGTTTCCCTACCCCCACTAGTTATAAAAGAAACAAAACAAAAAAATCCTCAACAACAAAAATTTTTCTGATTTGAGTGCTTGTGCCATGATTACTTAATTTGTTTTTCAAACTTTGCAGAGGAACTTAATTAACTCAGATGTTTAACTCTTTCAAAAGTGGTTACTAGTCACACATAGCAACTACCCCTTTTAAGGAATGTCACAAGCAGCTGAGGAGGCTGAGGCAGGAGGATCGCAAGTTCAAAGCTAGCCTCAGCAACCTAGCAAGGTCCAAAGTCACTCAGTGAGACCTTGTCTCAAATAAAACATAAAAAAAAAAAAAAATGGAGGTGGGGGCTTGGGATGTGGCTCAGTACTCAAACACCACTGGGTTCAATCCCCACCACGTGTGTGTGCACACACACATGCACACACACAAGAAATGTGTTACAAAGATGTTTATATTGTGGGGCTTGTTCAACATCGCATGTAAACCAACATACATATTCATCATCCCTCATCGATGGACTTCCCAAAGTAAAGGTGCTGATGGAAACCACAGCCATGAGACATTTAACAGTCACTGCTCATGAGCCCCAGGGAATAGTTGTACAAACAGCTCCAAGCCACAGTGATGCCAATGAACTAGTGGAATTGATCCCTAACATCATACATGAAGACACAGGCCACAAAACATGAAGGCTGAAAAAAATGGATTCCAAGACGAAGGGACTTTGGAAAAGGACTGTCATTCCCCAGAACCATTCTCTGACAAAAATTTCCAACTTCAGACTGTGGTCTGAAATCACATAGGTAGATCTAATTTTCTTTGGCTTAAGGTTTCCTTAAGTGTTTTAAAAATGAAAATATTTAATAGATGTAATATCATATGCTAATCTTCCTTTAGTCTTAATTTGAATAAGCAATAGAAATTCCTAAGGTGAAATGTGCCTACAGGGCTGGGGACCTGGGCAAACCTGCCTGTCACTGGTCCTTGAGGAGTGGATGCTACTGCAGGTGAGGGTCTGGGTGCTTGATGCCTACCAAAGGGCCAGTGGCCTTCCTGGCACTCTCTTAAGTTTCACTCCAAGTTTCAGGGAGAGCTCTGGTGTCTAAGCTGCCATTGGCGATCCCAGGCATGGACGGCTTGGGTGCGGAACAGGAGACAGCTGCTGACCCACCAAGGCAGAGCTGTACTGTAGAAAGAACTAGGGGTATGGCTGGAAAAAAACTTCACAGCTTCTTATGGTTCATAGGTCTTTCTGTGTGATCAAGTCTCCTCTTAGGGAGGCTCAACTTGTCTCTCCAGATATTTACAATATTAATATTTCAAGTTAATTTCCAAACCCCCGCCCAAGCCTGAGAGTCTGCCAATGCACCAGGGCTGCAGAAATTCTTCCACAGTGAAGAATAGCAATCAGTGGATCTCAGGAGAGGAGCCAGCACGCCTCCCCCATTCTTCACTCTCTGCCACCACCTTGGCTCTGCCCAGAGATGTAAGATTTGTTTTGCACCTTTCTGAGTGGATCTCAAAGCCCTTTAGACACAAGAATGGGGGTTATCCCAGGACAGAACTCTTAGTTTATATTCATCAGATTACACTTGGCTAAAGTAACAGTCGCAGTTGGAAGCAGGAACAGGGCTTCATGCTTCCTAAGAAGTCTGGTTGGGATTTTGTAATCACAGGATGTGTCTAGAGTATGAGGCAAATCTTAAATAAGCTCAGAAATATGGCAGAGGTATGCCTCACTGTGACCTACATGCTGCATATGCTATTTCCTGTAACCCAGCCAGCCAGGTGGTGGTACTAGGTTGTGGACAATAACAACAACTACCATTTACATAACATTTACTATGGGCAGACACTGTTCTAAGGTCTTTACATACATTAATTGATATCTTCCATTGGACAGATGAGAAAACTGAGGCCCAAAGAAATTAACTTGTCCAAAGGTGCATAATGATAACTATAATTAATAATTGTTCACATTAAATAAATGTTCACATTTATTTCACATTAATTATTATTTCACATTAATTATAATGTGAAATAAATCAATGTTCACATTAATTATAATGAATAAATGTTCACATTGCTATCATCCTCATTTTGCAGGTAAGGAGACTGAGGTTCAGAGGCCCAAGGTACTTATCTAAGTTTGTGCTGTGTTGAAGTGGTGGGAAGGCCCACACAGAATATTTGGGGAGCTTGGGCAAGGCACACATTCTAGATGAATACATATGCAAAACATATACATTAAGCTAATGCTTAAATAAAATTTGCCTTCTCCTTCTAATTTGACAAATGAATCTTCATAACACCATAGATGGCCAAATTCAAAGGAAGAGTTTTCAGACTCCTTAGTGTGAACCACAGTGAAGCAGTGGATCCCAGAGTCAGGCACTAGCTCCTGGCCTGGTACCCTTCTGTGCCCACCCCTGAAACTTACGCATGGATACTCCAGCATGGACCACCCAACCCTGTCCATACTCTCTGCAAACAGCTGTTCCTGGGCCATCCTGACATGTAGGGAAGATGAAATTGGGAAGAGGCCTAAATGAGTACTGTAAATGGGCTCAGGGCCATCAGCACAGCAAATTCTGAAGTCTCCGCCCTGGATCATGGTCTTGAGGGGCAGATGTGGTCTCCAAGGGGATGTTTCTTTGACCTGGGGGACTCCTCATTTCATGGGCTAAAGTGAGTGTCAAGGAAGGTCAGAGCAGAGCTCTAGAGAGGTTCTAACCCAGAGCAGAGCCCTGCTTGTCTGGGTTTGAGAGGTGAAAGTACCAGGGCTTTATTCACGTCTATCCAAGTCCAACGTCCTTGATATATGGAACCTCTGTTAATGTCACTCCCCGTTTCTGCCCCTGCCCCCAGCTTTCGTGTCACTGCAACGTGACATGAGTAGAGGGAACTCCATGGGAAGGAGGGAACCCTAAAAGTGAGGAGTGGGATGGTTGTGGGGAATAAGCTGGAGAGATTTCCCCTCACTCCCTCTCAGACTTCCACTTTCCCACTGATCCTGCCTCTGACCATGGCTGCACACCCTGTCCAGAGCAAATCCAAGTCACGTCCACACCCTTTCCTTGTTTACAGACACAAAGCAGGGAGAGAATAGGGACCGCCCTGAAAACGATTCTTTCAAAAACTCTTCATTCCTCCTAACTTGGAAGATTAGACTTTTGAAAAAATGGGCTTTTCCAGAGAAAAGCTCTTTTTCTTCCTTGAGACTAGGCCAGCAAGGGCCTGGCCAGTGCTGCTAGCCTCTGCTACTGCAGCTATGGGTACTTCCTAGCACCTGGCATGGGCTGTTTACACGGACTTAGGAGGGATCCTGTCAATCTGTCCAGGCTTCTAAATTTAGTTTCCATACATAAATGCAATTTCCTGTGTTAGGTATCATAATTAAAATTTTCCACAGGCTTAATTTTGTGACGTTCAAATGTCATCATCCACAGTGTCGAGCTTCCGTTTCTAAAGAGCCAAATTAACACCCTTACTAATAAACATCTCCCAAGCTCCCAACATTCAGGGCTAAAATGCTGGAGGCACGGCTGGGACTGCTTCCTTTAGTCCAGCCACATTAAATCCCTACTCACCCTTTTCTCCTCCTCTTCTTTATCCTCTTTTGATGACAAGGAAGTGGCACCAGGGGAGTGAAGAGAGACCTGCCTGGATATCAGAGCATGTGAGTCCTAGGCCAGGGACCTCAGACCCCCCAGACCAACAAAGACAAAAACATGTTGTTTGGTTTTAAAAACCAGGCCAGACTGGGCAGAGACTGTATTAGATCTCAATCCAGGAATTGGAATCAGAACTCAGAAAGCTGTGGGGAATGGAGCTTTCCTCCTACCCCTCACCCCCAACCACAACAGTTTTCTGTATCTTTGCTTTCTCCCCGCAGACCACTTCTTCCTGCGTTTCCATTCCTTTGGGTCCTAAATGGCTACCCAGGCAGCCTTAAATCCTCCCATTTGGACCACTGGCTTACCAATGGCTCAATTGCAAATTGAGAGCATCCTATGAGCTCAGCTTCAGTTGGGTATTCATGTCAGGTCCAATCAGCTGAACTCAAGGGGATGGGTGGAGTCAGAACATCACAAATAAGCCTGCTGGACCTATCCCTTGGGGGAGAGGGAGAATATCCTCAACCACGAGGGAGTGAACCAACACTCCAAAGAAGGGCCTAATATCCAGTTTAATATCTAGACCTTACACATATTTTAAAACTTATACCACTAGGCTTTACCTTTGATTTACTTTATGAAAGATAACGCAGTTTGAAGCCAGGTTTCATATCTGTGCTTGTTCATCATTATCATCATCACGACAACATCCTTATCATACTACCTCCCATCATTAAGGCCTTTTCTTGTTGTTTTCTTTGTTTTTGGCGGGGGGTGGGTTACCAGGGATTGAACCCAGGGGCACTTGGTCACTGAGCCACACCCCCAGCCCTGTTTTGTATTTTATTTAGAGACAGGATCTCACTGAGTTGCTTAGCTCTTCTGGCTTTTTATTATGGAGCCCTAACAGAAGCCCCACATTGGAAGTAGGAAGAGACATTGTTGGGAATCCATTATGATCATAACTTAGCATTGTGTCTAGCTGAAGCCTAATTGGAACATGCATAGAAAATGGCTATTGTCAACCTAGGTCACTTTTTAGGCCCAGGGCCCAATCACAGCTTTCACTACATTTTCTTCACTTGTCTAATATGTAAAACAATAGCCAGCTCTACTCTCTGAAATAGCACAAACCTCTCAGTCTATAAATCCTAGACTGGGATATCTGAGGAATTTCTGGCAGATCCACCAAGAAACATGGCCAATCTAGATGTTAGAGGAATTCCTTGAGTCTCTAGCCAACGGAGAACATTAACACTTCACCCATATTTCAGAGGAATGCAATAATTTCGTACAGTTGGATAGTCTTTAGGGAATGGGCACTTTTACTATTGTGCATTTTAAGAAATATGTATTTGATTTCCTTGATACGTGTATTTACGGGGAACAAAGCACTCATTGCAAACTAAATTTTGATTTAACTTTAAATCAAAGTATAGCGTGTGCTGCCAGATTGGTTTCCATTTTTTCAAAAACTTTTTTCTTGCTAGAATGAGTAAAGAAAAGTTCTGTAACAAAATCAAGATGTAAACTAAATTTCAGTAATCTCTTTATTTATTCATTTGCTGTTCACTGGGCATTTGCTGTGTGCAGGCAGTGCACTAGATGCTCTTCGTCTCTACATGCCACGATGAAGGATGCAATCCTCATCCTCAGACACTCTCCAGTATGACAGCAAAGACAGATTTGTCAACCAACAACAGTAGTACAATATACTAAGGGTTAAAATACACATAGACTGTTAAGGGAGGTCAGAGAAGTAATTAAGTCTGGGTTGTATGGGGTGAGGGAAAACTTCCTGGAGGAGAATGAAGTCTGAGTGGACTTTCACCCTTTAAAACAGAGTTAACTGGGCCCAGCATGGTGTCGCATGCCTCCTGTAATCCCAGGGGCTTGGGAGGCAGAGGCAGAAGGATAGGGGTTCAAAGCCAGGCTCTGCAACTTGGTGAGGTACTAAGCAACGGAGTGAGACCCTGTCTCTAAATAAAATACAAAGTAGGGCTGGGGATGTGGCTCAGTGGCCAAGTGCCCTGAGTTCAATCCCCTGTACCCCAACCCCCACCCCCGAAAAAAGCCAGAGGTAACCAAGTAGACAAAGTGGGAAGGGTATTTAGGCCCTGGGCGGGGGATGGTGGAAGATGAAAGAGCATGATGCATTGTGGGAATTGGCAATGGCTTGTTTTGGCAGGGGTAGATCAGGAGTGGTAGGGATAGGCCTGGAAAGGTGGGCCTGGGGCCAGGTCACAAAGGGCCTTTGGCCAGGCTGAAGTACTGGGACTTTATTCAAGGATGATGTAGAGTCTACAGAATCTTTCTTTCTAAAGGAAACTTTTTATTGAAGTGTAAAATGTGTGCAGAAACATGCACATATGATAAGTATTCAGCTCAATGAATTTTCATGAAATGAACACAGCTGTGTAGTCAGAAGCCAGATCATAACAACCAGTGTCCCTGAAGCCCCCTTCTGCTTCCTTCTACTCACTACTTCCTTCTCCGAGGGTGACTGTGGGCCTGACTTCTAACACCATAGATGTCTTTCCTGCCTTTGAACTTTATTTAAGTGGAATTTTAAAGTGTACTTTTTTGTGCCTGGCTTCTGTCAGCATTATATTCATGAGCTTCACCCATGCTACCACATGAAGGGAGATGTAGTTCACTCAATCTCATGGTTGTATAATATCCCATTGTAAGAGCAAGCCAACATTTATTTGTCCCCCCTATTATGTATCAACATTTGAGTTCTTTCCAACTTAAGGCAATTATAAATAGTGCTATTGTGAGTGTTCTTATATGTGTCTTTTAGTGAATATTTATATATACACACACACATATACACACATACACATACATATATGCATTTCCATAGAATAAAACACCTAGGAGTATACTCTCCAGGTCATAGGCTAAGCATGTATTCATCTTTGTCAGATTCTGCTAAGCAGTTTTGTTTTTCCTCTCTCCTTCTTTCTTTTCTTGTGGTACCAAGTACTTAACGGTTTTATGAAGTAACTAAGGTTAAGATGCCAGCATCATTGTATGAGAGCTCTTGTCTCCAGTTTTCAACATTTGATATTGTTTTTCATTTTAGCCATTTTGCTGAGTTGTGTCCATTGCCAACCTTTATTCACAATAATTTGTTGAGTCTCTAACCTCCCATGTGACTATGTTTGGAGGTAGGACCTTTAAAGAAGAAATGGGGTCGTCAGGGTGGGGCCCTAATCCAGTCTTATCCTAGCACCCTTACAAGAAGAGAAAGAGATTCCAGAGATTGTTACAATCCCAGAAAGATAAGATAGCTGTCTGTAAACCTGGAAGAAACTTCAGTAGACACCAAAAAGAACAAAATAAAAATTTATTATAATAACTCACTTTAAACACAATGCAGGATCTGTCTTTTCTCTGACATTAGCCCTGGGCAGAACATGTGCTACACACTCTGTAAACATTAGCTGTCATCATCATCACCATCATTACCACCACGACTGCCACCACCACCACATTATTACTGTTCAGGTTGCTAGGATTACTTCTCCAGTAAATTGCATCAGTGACCACACTTCTCTGATCCTCCATGTATTCACACTTCTTAGAATGTGACTTTGAAGATTTTTCCATTAAAAAGTAGTGTGTATTTCTCCACCCCTTGAACCTGGACTGGCTTTGTGACTTCTGGCCAATAGAATGCAGTGTAAATGATACGTTGTGTTAATTCTGTTCCTCCAACTCAAGAGGCCTTGAATGGTTTCTGCTTTCTCTCTTGGGACTCTGCCCATCTCCCATGTGAAGCTAGCCTGTTGGAGGATGAGAGACAATATACATTCAGTTATCTTAGTTGTGTTAGCTGAGGCTCCAGACGTGTAGACCCAGCCAAGAGAGGCTGAGTGTGGCTCAGCTCAGCAGAAATGCCCGGCTGCCTTATAGACTTATGAGCAATAATAATTGGCTGCATAGTTAGCCACTGTTTTGAAGTTGATTTATTGGGAAGATAACTGCTGTAGCTTCCAATCACAGACACTCATGGAGACAGAGGATATAGGAAAGAAAATGCATGTGGATGTGGGAGTCTGATCAGCTTTGGGGTTTAAGACAGCTAAGAGACATCTAAGTGGTATTCTGTGGGGTGTTATAAAGAGAAGTCTGATTAAGAAGCAAAAATGTAAGAGAATTCAGTATTAGGTAGAAGAGGCAACACCAGGAATGAGTGCCTTTTCCCAGGAAGATAGAAAAGTGGGCTGAGTACTGAACTCTGGAGAAAATCAACATTTAAGGGATGAGTAGATGGTGAGAAGGAGCAATCAGATATGGGAAAGGAAAATCACAAGTGAGTAGTACAATGGAAGAAAGGCATGGAAATTCAAAACTACATTATTATGGTGGAGAGGAAGGTAGGAAAAATGTCCAAAGCATTCTTCCATAACTAGATGACTGTGCATTGGATGTAGGAGGGGATTGTGAGATAAACCTAGAAAGAGAATTGACAGGAAGACTATGAAAGATCTTAAGCAACAGTCCAAGGAGTCTGGATTTTATCATGAAGAATTCTTAGCACAGGGGTAACTTAATCAAGTTTCTCATTGAAGATCACTCTGTGGGATTGCAGTGGATTGACTCATTGAAGGAACAATACAGAAGTCAGAGGGTCTGGTTGGGAGACTCTGAGAAAAGCAGGTGACATAGATGAGGGCCTGAGATGAAGGAACACCTATGAGCATGCAGAGAAAAGATGGATTCGAGAAAGTGTTGGGAGATAGAAGTGGTAGGACTTTGTGACTGAGTGTATGTGAAAAGTCAGAGAATACCGGTATGAGTCCCACTTTGGGGGCTTAGGTTAGATTATCTAAAATAAATAGAAGTAAGTGTGATCCAGGGGAATACCCTGCCCCACTAGCTTGTGACTACAACATAGTTATTCCTCCTTGGTAGACCTAAGTTGTTATAGTACTGGAGCTGCGCATTGGAAATCGACACTTGGTGTCCCATCAGTTGTTTCTGGGTGCGTCAGAGCATCTCTCAGTTGAGCTACAAAACAAATTCCTTGGATTTTCACCTCTAACCTTCTCACCTTGCTCCTGTGCTGCTGCTAAAACCCTTGAGTCCCTTTTGAGAGTCCCCACTCTATGGGATCAGCTGATTTTAGGATGCCTGCTGCCAGTGGATCACCATTCCAGTCTCCACCATACCCTCTGGAAACTAACCAGGTCCCAGTTGCTATCTCAGTCCAGAAATGGGCCCTGTTTTTGCCTTGACTTTTCAGCCTCCATATTGTTGCTTGGTTGGATACCTGGTGGTGCCATTCGCGGCCTCCACGTGACAGCGGCAGTTTTGAGGGCAGTGGAATGACTCTAGACTTTTTCATGCCTCACATTCAACTCAGTTGGTCTCAGGCCCTAGATCTTCTCTCCTCCAATTCAAAGCATGCCTATCTCCGTTCCTTGTCTCAAGAGAAATCACTTCAGAGGATGACTGACAGCAGAAGCATCCATTCTCTGCAGGGAAAAACTTCATCCCCTGTAACCATGTGCTCTTGTTCCATTGCTCACAGGATATAATCACAAAATAGTTCAAAGTTGGCATTTCCAAAGTCTGGGTCACTCACTGTTATCCCTATGTGGAGAGCAGCTTGTGTCCTGCTCTGAGTTACTCCATGATAAGTAGAATAGTAGTTTTCAGATTGTGCCTAACTCTGAGTTACTCCACTTTATAAAGTCGTAGTTTGCCATGAGTTACTCAATTTTGCTGAGGTTGAATGACTCTACAAATTGTTCATAAAAGTAAAAAACAACTATCTTCCCAGCACAGTCATTAGGTGCAAACTGATAAATAAATTAATTTTGCTAATAAAAATGACCACCTACGAACTTATGGAATTAATCAAAAGCACATGGATGCAAGGGCATATCAATCTCCTATGAGAAAAACCAAGCCGATGAACTCATCAAGCTCTCCAGACGACTGAAAGAAGTAACCCTATCACTTGAGGCCCACAAAAGGAAGAGAACCCAAGAATGGACCCAGCAGCACAATGACCTTGTCACAAGGTTTGCCTAGGAAAATTGCCACAGTGATGAACCTCCAAGACTCCACCCTAGGGCTTCAGCTGTACATGGTTTTCCTCCCATCGTGATCATACACAGCCCTCTCCAAGTACACACCTCAAGCTGATACTCTGAAACTGCCATCCACCTGGACCCTGGGAGTTCTGTGCCGTGAACTATTTCTTAGACTGGTTTAGAATCTTATCTGACTAGCACCTATAATGATTCTTTGCATTCATACATTCATATCTGCTCTCTGCCTTTACTCTCAGTTCAGCCTCCTGAGCCCCTGTGGCTGCCTTAACCCTTCATTAGCCTTTCTTTAAATATATATTAAATATATATATTTATATTTACTCATATATATATATGAGTAAAGTGTGATGTGCGACTTGAGTGTTACAGACATTAGTAGTTAAGATTGGAATTAAAAAAAAAAAAACCTGTTTGCCCAGTTTATGACTATCAGGTGACCCATTGGTGAACTACCACCACTGAAAGTGGTGTAGCCTGTGAATTTATTGTTATTTAATAATTTCTGACATTGAGGAAAGACACCAACGTGTTTGGTCTATGTTGATGACATAGCTGCTCATGACACCACAGTTACTTTGATAAACTGGGTTTACAGAGGTGGTTCCTAGGAAGATCAAGTTCCATTTTATCCTCAATGATGTTCACAGTATGCAACATTCAAGTGGATAAAAGTCTAGAACAACAGAGAGTAGAGAGATAGATCAGCATGTAGGTGGTAATAGAGGTGAGGGATAGAGTGGTGTGCTGGAGCTGGCTCATGTAGTTGTGAGGGCCAATTATGTGCATCTCTTCCCAACTCCATGATCAATGACTGCTAACATAATGTTGGATATATTAAGAGTATTTACACCACAGAAATCAGCATTACACCATAAATCATCCCCTCCCCCCACCAAGAGCTATTTGTTAAGCATTAACTAGCACACCCTTGTAGGTGAGGACGAGATTATCCAAGGAGAGAGGAAAAAGTCAGACAGTGAATGTTAAGGGAGTCACATTTAGGGAGTGGACAGAGATAGAGGAAATGTAAATAGAAAAAGCAAACAACCAAAAGAATCCAGGAGGCAGCAAAAAGTTGTGCTATAGACACTAAAGGAGCAGAATTTGCAAAATAATCTTGGGATATGTGTCTCAAGATACCCTTAAATAAGGCTAGAGTATGTGATGGAGTGCATTTACTCAAAGATGGCTATTCTTATTTTGTTAAATTTGTTTTATCTACAGTATTTTTAAAGGCAATTTTAAGTAATCAAAAGGGTGCTTCATGGGCAAGCCAGTAAGTGGTAAAGATTGCAGAAATAACCAGCCAGTAACTTTTCAACTTAGTTATCTTAGTCTTTTAACGTCTAAATTATATAACCTGTCTATTGTTGGACAATTTGTCTGTTCAAACTTTCTGTCCAATCACATGGATTGACATTGAATCCAATCACATTGAATCATAATATTTTGGAAATAGAAATAAACTTCTAGATTATCAGTATCCTAATTAGCCAGCTAAGGAAATTAATGTTCAAAGAAGTTAAGTGACATAGCATGATCATAATGAACACACAAACCTGCCAATGATAGAGATGGAGCTGAATTCAGGTCTCCTAATTCTTCTCTCCTGGTCTTTTTACCTCTTCATAGTCTCTTCCTATGAGTAAAAAGACTAACATGAGCTCAAATGAGATGAGTCTTGAACCAAAGTCTGGAGTGTTTGTAATCTTTTTATTGAAATTCAAATCAACCAGGGTTATTGTGCCTATTTTTTTCTGCTTGGGGATATGTTTCCAATAATGCACAGGATTTGACCCACCCAGGTTCTTACTTGCTGTAACCAGGGGAAACTAGAGTATCTGAAGCCACTTTGTGTTCAAGGTGTTTCCAGGGGTATTGTGTTGGCAGAAGTCTCTGGTCAAGAAAGCTTGGTAGTGGCCTCCTTTGCTCGTCCTGAGTAGCAGGAAAGGATTTGACTGCTTGTTGCATTGAAAGATTAGGTTTTGAATCTGATTCTAAATAACAGCTATGAACAGTGTTAATTTAAAGTAAAAATATACCTAATAGAAATGAGAACAAAGAATAACTTGGGTTATATGAGGAATTCAACTCTGCTCCTAGAATTACTTTCTCTAGAGCTCTTCAGAGGACCTGGTGTTCATCGTATCAACTTACCGAACAGTCTCATTTCCTGACTGCTGTTCAGAAGCTCAGGAGATTCCCCCATGGCTTAGGGAGTGTGTAGGAGAATATTTGACTCCCTTCCCTCATCAGAGCAGGGCTGATGGAAGATAGTTGCTAATTGAGTTTTCTTACTTTTTGACTTGAGTGGGGATATGGATGTCACTTTGCACAGCTAGTGCTACAAACCTGGACCATTCTTTTTTTGTTTGCTTAAAAAGATAGAAATTTATTATCTCAAAATTTCTGCAGAGCAGAATTCTGGCTATCATCTATTTAAGATTTTTCTTTTTTCTTTTATTTATTTTTTGGTTCATTATACACAAATGGGGTACAACTTCTCTTTTCTCTGACTGTACAAGATGTAGAGTCACACCTATTTTTTTAGATGTTGATAGACCTTTATTTTATTCATTTATTTATATGTGGTGCTGAGAATCGAACCCAGTGCCTCACACATGCTAGGCAAGTGCTCTACCACTGAGCCACAATCCCAGCCCCCAAACCTGGACCATTCTGATTCCCCTTATTGCTGCTATTTATCTTGTGAGCCAGACATCCAGCCTCTATTTACTGCCCTTTAGGAGCCAATAACTCAATGAAATGATCAGAACACTTAGTTCTTTTTGTTACTCGCTTACAGGTCTGACTACAGTCACCCAGGGTTCCCCCCAGGCCCTAAATTATTAGCTTCTTAACATGGTATCTAATGGGTAGTGACACACAGCTCAGCCACCCCAGCTTCTTACAAGTATTGATTGGTTAATGCCCTTTGGCCCAGAATCTTTTTCTCCCTTTTCCTTTAAAATTCTGTTTCTCATCCTCGTCATTTGCATTCTGCATATTCTCTGAGAGCAGATTTTTGTCTTTTCAAATGAAACGAGTCATCTAAGGAAATTATTCACATTTCCATTTTTCAAAATATATTCTCCTTCCCATGTGGGTGTTATTCCTGAATAAATTGGTTCAGCAGTAAGTGTGAATAATGCTTGATATCATCTGCCTCACTTGGTTTTGTTTCTCAGTTTCCCTCGTAGACTAAACATTTTTTTCAGTTGCTTCTTATTATTTGTAACTTTTTATCTTACTTTTAAAAAATACTTAATTTATAAATAATGAAAATAAATTCTGCATTGGGTGTTATGTGACATACAGCGTTGCTAGATGTCTTGATCATTAGCTTTAGGAGGCACAACTAATCTTTTCACATTAAAACTATTGATCCATCAGTTTCTTCACACACACACACACACACACACACACACACACACACTTTCTGTTACTCTCTTTCTTTCTCTTTTTCTCATTTATTTCAGACATTTTACCTTTTTGTATGCTAAAATTGGTTTTATAATTGGTTAATGTATGAGAAAAATTTGAAGAAACATTCCAATGCCAAGTTTCTGAGTTCACCTAAATATTAAAATATCCCACTAGAGAGTATTTATCAGACAGCTTTAATTGCCATAGACAATATGTTGAGAAGTAAAGATTTGGGAAACTTGACAATGATTGATGTTTTGACCTTGACCCAGTCATCTAAGTCAGTGATTCCCCACAATCCCAGGGTGACATTCCAAAAGTCCATGGCACAAGAGAGAAATAAGGTCAATATAGGAGTTTTCATAAAGCAAATTTATCCAATTTCAGAAAAAGAACCTGGGGAAGTTTATGTCTTTTCTACTTTTTGAAAGCTAAAAGTTCTTTATTTTATGATATGATGATAATGTGATAGTAAATGATAAATTTTCCCCATGCTATCTTAACTTGGCACAACAAAAACAATAATAATTTTTCTGTGTCAGTCTCCCTACATTTTTCTGGACACTTAAGGATTATTGGGAACTCAAAGTCTAGAAATGAAACCATTTTATTCTCTGTGCTCATCTATTTGCCAACAATCCCTACCCCCAACATCTCCTACTCTCCCCGGCATCTCAGTGGAATTTACTATTTCCCAAATCAATTTAGAAATTCAAGGTCATGCCTCAATCCTTATCATCTTCCTTCCCAGGAATTGTGCATGCTTTTTGTGATAATCACCCTCAGGTTTTATAGGAAAACATCCCAGAGAAGCATTCGTGCATGCATGTGTGCACTCAATAAAAATTTGCTGAGTGCCTAAGTGGTGGAGAAACAGCAGTGACTAAAACAGATGAGTTTAAGCTCCCCTGAGGCTCATTTCCTATTGGGGTAGAGGGTACAGCTATGTGCGGGGTGTGGTTAGGGGAAGACTAATGATGAGCAAGTTGTTACTTAAGTAAGCTCATTACTTAGTAACAGAACACCATGTAGTGATACACATGAGGTTATGGATCAGCTTCCCAGTTATCTTCATGACCACCAGAATGACTGGTGGTGGGTGCTGAGGAAGGAAGGAGATATTTCAGATTGGGGGTGGAGTGGGTCAGGGACAGCTTGAGTAGTAGATGCTGTTTGAACAAAAGCTGTCCCTCAGATGATTGGGGGAAGAGTGTTCCAGGCCCACAGAACGGCACATGCAAAGGCCCTGTATAATTTGACCTTTGGGGGACCAAGGATGAGGAATGAGGGCTCAGCATGAAGCATTCTGTTTTGAATATATTAAATTTAAGTTCGCTCACATCCAAGTTGACATTTTACCAATGTAGTCAGATGTATTAGTTCTAAGAGTATAGGTAAAATTTGGGACGCATCAGCAGATATGTGCCATGGTGAAGAGATAGGGCCAAGAAATGAATGACCCATGTGTGAATCCAATATGTACACATTGAGGGATCAAGAATGAGCAATCGCTTTCCTTGCCGATAACGCT
>JAJEJO010002508.1:432798-500368 GCA_020662805.1 Glaucomys volans | reverse complement strand
GGAGGCTGACTCTGAGGGGCTGGCTGTGGACAAGGTCTCAGCAGAGGCTGTGGTCTTGGGGGTGTGTGAGTTTGCCTCAGTGGAGGTGGACAAAGCTGAGGTCTCCGAGGTGGACAAGGCCTGCACTCCTGTGGAGCTGTAATCTGTGTCTGAGGTCCCGGAGATTACTGAAGCTCTTTCTATCTTCGTGATGCTGCCGCTGGTGAGCTCTATGTGAGTGATGCTGTATGCCACTATGGCCTTGGGCCCTTTCACAATATCAGGTGTCAGCATGTTTGAGGTGGTGTTGCTGGAGACTGAGCTGTCTCCAGAGGAACTGCTCTCTGAGGACAAGCTCTCCACTTCAGGGGAGGTGTGGATCAACATCCAGCTGTCGGCTGTCATCCTCTTTGTCTCTTTTGAGCTGTCATCTGTAAAAAGCGTGTCAAAGGTGGCCTCTGTGGGACCACTTGTCTCAGCTGTGGTGATTCCAGTTCCCATAGTACTGCTGCTCATGACAGTCTCTACAGGGGAGGTGATCACAACCATGAAATTGGAAGATGTTACCTTTGAGAGGGTGTTGGTTTCCATTGCAGGGAACATGGTCTGGGCTCCCTGGTCTCTGCCTTTGAAGGGTACCAACTGGGGTTAAGTTCTTAGAAAGTGTCTTGTTGCTTAGAGTTTGAGTTTTCAAAGAAATATGGCTTGGTGCTGAAGTCTCAGCAAGATCAGTGGTCTGGAAACCTCCCTTTGAGCTTGTCCTGACACCCTGAGTCATAGCATGTACTACTCTGTCATTTGATGTCACCAAAGGGACTGGTCTACTGGTGATGGGGCTTGTATTGAGTAAAACCAACCTTGTGAACCTTGAGTCCCAATAGACTGACTTAACACACGCTCTTACGTGTGTGCCTGGACACTGCCAGGAGGGGAGGGGTAATTATTACCCCATTTTCCATCAATATAAATGAGGAAGAAGGAGATAGTACTGGGAAGCCCAGTCCTATGTGGGATTTATGGAGCTGGTTACCCTGACAAGTGGCTTCTGAAGTCCCCATGACCTACTTGAGGTCAGCAAGCCCTAGGATCTGAGCTGATTATTGGTCTGTGGCCATCAGAGGCATTGTGTGTGGCCAGGATGTACCATCAAGGATGGAAAAAGAAGGCAGAAATCTGCATGAGCCAATAGTGTGAGCAGGGACCAGGACTCTCAGAAATTTCTGAGAGAATCCTTGTCATTTTCCCATGGATATTTTCTCATCCAAAAGTGTTTCCCCATGGAAATATTTTATTTTCTTTTTTGAATAGGGATTGAACCCAGGAATGCTTTGCCACTGAGCTACACAAATATGGATCACAAGTAAGCACTACTGTGCCCAGCTCTTTATTTTTTGAGAAAGAGTCTCACTAAGTTGCTTAGGGCCTTGCTAAATTGCTGAGGCTGGCCTCAAACATGAGATCCTCCTGCTTCAGCCTCGCAAGTTGCGTGGATTACAGGCATGCACCACCATGTCCAGCTGGATATATTTTTCTTAAAATATAAGAAAGACTTGTGGGTTTGTCTGTAGAGGTAACTGGGAGGATTGGGGAAGAAGAAGCTCCTGTTTGAGTGTAGGGCATGTTGTTTTAAAAGCAAGGACAGCAGAAGAGTCCTTGGGGTTGCAGCAAGGGAAGAGAGCATTTCCCATCCCTATCCAAGGCTCTTCCCAAGGTGAACCCAAGAATTACAGGGTTGGAACCCCAGAACTACAGAAGCAATGGGCCAATGGGGCAAGCATCTTCCACATGCCACGGGAAGTCTGGTGAGTCAAAACCCAACATTTTAGAGAGAAGCTGCTAGAACCTCCCTCTAGAGCAGCAGGCCTATTCGTGTGGCCTCTGAAGTTGTAGGAGTGGAGTTCTGGCCAGCATCAATATCTTTTATGGCCTGATAAAGGTCCCTCTCCTGCCTCCTGATGGGGAAGGTTCTCTCTGTGAGTGGGCAAGACAACCCACTGCCCTTGAGAAGCTTTTCCTGATTTGGCAAGTAAAAATGAAAGACATCCAGTTAAATTTGAATTTGTATTTCAGATGAACAATGAATAATTTTTTAGCTATATGAGAGAGTTAATAATTTTTTAGTGTAAGTATTTTTCATGAAATATTTTAAACATACTTACACTTAAAAATTTTCATCACCTGAAATTCAAATTTAACCAGCTACCTTGTGCTTTATCTGGTAACCCTACTCTTGGAAGGAAAAGGATCAAAACATGAACCTCCTTTTTGGCATTCTGATGTGTTAAGATGGTCTTTACTGAGACCCAGTAGCACAAACGTAGTCCAAGGAGAGGCCCAGACTCTCCACATGGAAGGTGAAGGCAGGGTCTCAGGTCCTTGGCTCCTCCTCCCTTGGACCTCTTTGAATGACAGCAGGAATCAAGAGACTGGGTTGCAGCCCCAAGTCTGCTACCCGAGTGCTAAGGAGATCTACTGGTTGAAATTCCAAATGCCTTCTACTAGCTAGGCTGGCCTCTAGATGGATCTCTCCCACCTTCAATTTTCACCTGGGGAAAGATGATCACAACACCCAACCCACCACAGCAGTCAGAACAAAGGTAGGAAGTGAATGGGAGAGCTCTGATATTCCAAAACCTACAAGAGGTATAGAACATCTCCATGTGTCCCCTGAAGGAGTGACCTGAAAGCAGACAACCTGGCTTAATACTGGGGATTTCAGGTTGTGTCCCACATGCACATTGGGTGGGCCATGGGGCCATGCTCTCATTCCTTGTTCCACTCAACCCAACTGCTCACAGAAATCATGCTCATTCAGGAACTGCCAGTCTGCCTTCTCAATACGCTTTCTTCTCCCCATTTAATGCCTGAGCTGATTCCCTGAGCCTCCTTGGCTGGTCCCCATGCAAGGGAGACACAGCCTTGCTGCCCAGCCCACACAGCCGGAAGCCCACACAGTGTTGATGGCTCTCTTGTAGTCTGACCCCTAACTTCCACTAGCACATTGTCTCCTTTTCCCAGGAAGCTTTGGTTGTCATGTCTGCTATGAAAACTCCCCATCCCCTTCAAACCCAAGGCCTCTTCATCTCCAGAGCTGGAGAAACTCCCTCCCAAGCCTCTTTCCTGACATTGTTTTCTGGAACAGAGCAAAAGCAACCCATCTGTCCAGGGCTCTAATGTTGCAACTCTCCTTCTCTGTTCAAAGGGTGGACTTTGGAGCCTGATTGGAGGCTTCTTTCTTCAACTTGCTCTGCTGTGTGATCCTGTGACCCTGGCCACATCTTCCAGCTCCAGATCTGCATTTTCTCATTCATAAAATGAGGCAGGGACCTATTTCATGGGGTTCATGTAAGGATTAAATGAAATGAGATGGAATATGTAGCACAATCCTGGTGGTCTGAGAGCGTGTGGGAGTCAGTGTGGTCCTGTGATTAAGCAAACATGACATCACTTCTTGGCTCTGTGGATAAATTACTTAATCCCCATAAGCCTCAGTCTCCTTGCCTTTAAAGGGCTGGGGGTGAGCCTGATACGGGGGTACAGGCCTGTAATTCCAGCTACTTGGGAGACTGAAGCAGGAGGACCATAAGTTTGAGTCCAGCCTCAGCAACTTAATGTGTCCCTGTTTCAAAATAAAAAATGATAAAGGACCAGGGATGTAGTTTAGTGGTAGAGTGCCCCTAGGTTCAATCCCCAATACCAGAATAATTAATTAATTGATTAATTAATAAAGGGTGGCAGTGGAAATGAGAATAATACCCATCTTATAGGGTTATTCTGAGAACTGAAAAGAAAATGTACAATGATAATGTGTCAAGTAGAACCATCAGTAGTAATGAATGTTCCACACTGGTGAGGGATGTGGGTAGTGGGGAGCTTGTATACGGTGGGCACAGGGGTATATGGGAAATGTTTACTCTCTTCAATTTAGCTATGAACCTAAAACTGCTTTTTAAAAAGTCTATTTTTAAATGTATATAATGAGTTTGGCACAGTGCTTATCAATGAGAGATCAGTGTTAGCTCCCTTCTTCCATAAAAGCCCTGCCTCTCAGAAACTCTCCTGACCAAGAAGCTTGTGACAATCGGACTTTTCCCACAAAGCCATATTTTGAAGGAAATCTTTGCTACGTAACAAAAGTGTCAGACTCTTAAGCCACATTCTTCAACTTTAGGCAGAATTATCATCAGCTAGCGCCTCCTATCTCTCACAACCCTCCCATCCCAGGTACACTGCCCAGGCATAAAGACAAACTCACAGAGACCTTACACTGATGGCTGTGGTGCTAGCCGACACACACTGCCATTTGCATACTCGTTATCAACAATAATCACATTGCACATACAGCCTCTGCTTAATTATAATTCATGAAGGAACCCACCCTTGCCCACCACATGGCCTCGACTGAAACTCACACCCAGAACCCGCAGGGAAAAATCCCACAAGGCCCCTCTCCCCTCCTTACCTTCAGAGCTCCCCAAGACCCCAGCCTCCCAGCAAAAGAAAAGAAGGGGCAGAACCAGGCCCCTCACAGAGCCCATCCTAGCTGTGGCGCTGACCACTGCTCAGCAGACCCGCCTGTTGCCTCTCACCACCACTTTTTTCCTGCTTCCTCAACCCCAGGGAGGAGGGGCAGGCCACCTGCCTAGGCGTGACTAGGTAGTTTCCAGGATGTGCCCAGGTGCAGGCTGAGAGCTGGCAGGTCAGGGCTATCAGCAACCTAATCTTCCTGCCCTTCTTCCAGTAACCTTGCCTCTCTAAAGTCTGATTCATATCATCATTTCCATGGTGATATTCACCCCCACAGTCCTGCAGTTGGGAAGGCCAAGGGAGGTGGTATTTCGCCTCCTTTCAGCCATTACCTGGGGCTTGGCACCATGGACAGACTTGAGTTTCATTTCTGATCCTAGACCTTATCAGCTCTAGGATCTTTAAAGGGGTGGAGGTGAGACCTTATCAGCTCTAGGATCTAGGACAAATAAGAGAACTTTTCTGAGCCAAAACTTCCTGATCTATAAAATGGGCATAGTGTCTACCTCAGTAGGTTGTTCTTTTAAGGAACATGTGAGACAGGAAAGTTCCTACAAAGTGCTTGCTACATAATTAGTGCTTATCAAGAATATATATATTTTAGGTGTGAAAGTCCCGACAGCCACTCTGGTCCTCAAGCAATAGAAAGAAAGGACAGCCCCCTGAGGTCTTAAGGAGACAGCTGTCTAACGTGGGCCAGGGCTTCAATCTCTAACATCCTTTCATCTTCAACATCCTGTGATTGCTCATCCAAATCAAAGCCAGGACCATGTCCCCAGTAAGGTAAGCAGGCTCATCGGAGTGTCAGGACCTAGGATGGGAAGTGTGAGGGTCATGATTTAGGGACACTTAGGGCATTGGTCCAGATTTTCTAGAGAAGGATCTTTTCCCTCCAAGGCCAAGGACATGAGCTAGAAAACTAGTGGTCAGACAAGGTACTTTAGGAATTTTAAGTAACAGCTTTTTGATTAGAGTAGTTCTAGGGTAGAGGAAACATGCTGGATGGGTATTATGGAATCAAAATCGCAGAGCCTGGGCCAGACATGGTGGCACACACCTGTAATCCCAGCAACTCAGGAAGCTGAGGCAGGAGGATCACAAGTTCAAGGCCAGCCTCAGCAACTTAGGGGGACCCTGTCTCAAAAAGGCCTGGAGTTGTGACTCAGTGGTTAAGTGCCCCTTGGTTCAACCCCTAGTATTAAAAAATAAATAAATAAATAAATAAATAAATAAATAAATAAATAAAAACAAACTCAGGGTGAAAGAAATTTGAACCTAAATCAAAATGTGGTCCAAGTTCTGTTTCCAGCTCTGTCCTTAGTGGTAGTATAGAAGCTATGTTATCTTAGACCAGTTATTTGCCTTCTCTGTGTAAGCACAAAAGGACGGGAGGCAGACCTCAATGGATTCAAAGAAGCCATAACTTCACAGATTTGAGCGCCATTCGGGTCCACTTTCTGGATGGGAAAATGGCTGTCAGTTACAGGGGGGTTCTGGTTTTATAGGTTATGAGGAGGGTGATGGAATCATTGTGTACATACAGTTTCAACCATCAGGGGCTTGTTGGCGTTGTACAGGTTAAAACAGACCCAGAGGGATTGATATTCAAATCTTGCCCAATGTCATTCAGGACTAGGTTGACAGGGGGAAGGTCAAGGTTTAGAGCCTAGCATTCCATATCTACCCTTTTCCTTTAGGGCTCACTGTCATCAGGAATGCACTGGGAGAGGTTTAATGTTGGGCCAATTTCCTTTTCCACTTCTCGAGTCACACTGTTCATTTTCGTGGGGAGTTATCTTATAGGAATATTATTTTCCATAACCCTTCACTCTGGGCCTCCATCAACAAGAACTCTGAGGTATCTTTGGCCCTGTAGTGTGAAACCTTTTTCTACAACTTTATCCCATTTTGGGATGAAAGACAGTGCTGCCTGGATGGAAGAGGAATTTTCCCCGGGAAGGGGAAGGAGATTCTCCCAGAAGCGGCTGCAGGGGTCCATGTGGGGCATGACTTGGCACTTGGAGCTGGGTATCTTGGACCCCAGTTTCAGGAATGCCACTGATCTGTAGGCCAAGCCCATTCCATCCCCCCACTGACATTAGGTCTTCACTTTATAAAATGGAAGAATGGATTTTTCCCTGAAAGGTTTTAGATGAGGAAAGAAGGCTGGGGACACCACAGTGATGTGAATTCTGTGAGACCCTGTCTGGCAGCTGTGATCCACTGAGAGGCTCACCCCAAGATGGAGAAGAAGCCCAGCAAGAATGCAGCTCCTCTTAGCCATCTCCCTCCCGCCTCCCAGCCCCACCCCAGCTGGGCAAAGGGCTTCCTCATTCCAGGAGCAGGTGGGTCCCTAGACCAAAGCCTAATCTACTGACAGGTGCCTTTTTCACTCTAATAGGGGACTCCCCATTCCATTTCCTTTTCCTTTTTATCATGATCAACAGCCTTGCCCACTCCTGTTCTATCCGCACCCCCCAACCCCTGCTTATAGATGAGGATCCTGATAGAAACCCTGAGAAGGAAATCTGGCTGAAAGCATCCCTCCGTTTTCCTGAATTTTGTTTGGGCTGGTTTCTTCTATATGTGGGGAAAATTCTAAGCCTGGGTAGGTAACTGTTGGCCCTTGGGGGTCATAACAAACTTATCCAGAAAATTCCTGGGTTATGTCTTCAGCCAACTCAGCTCTCACCCCAAGGGAGCTCAGGAAGCTAGTTTCACTCATTTAACCAGCACATATGGAGCAACTATGATAGGCCAGACACTGCTCTGGGCCCTTGGACCAACTTCACCGAGAAAACAGACCCGACCCTTGTGGAACTAACTTCCTAGTGAAGAGAGAAGGCAAACAGTAAACATAATAAAAAAGAGAAGATACAAAGGTGAATACTTCGGGAAATAGGGAAGAGGAATCATAAGCATGCAGCGGGTGCAGGTTGCGGAATTGAGTGGTGTGGGAAGAGGGTGGTAGCGAGGTGCCACATGGATAGCTGGGGAAGAGCATGCCAGGCAGCAGAAACTGCTGGAGAAGGGCCTAGAGGCCTAAGGCTCCTGGGAGCAAGTTAAGAACACCACAGAACCACTGAGGCTGGAACCAATGGAGGGTAAGTGTTGGGGGAGGAGAGGGGAGTAGTGGTGTTGGGGTCATGGTAAAGGACCTTGTGGGTCTCAGGGATTTTCACTCTGTCAAAAGACCAATTACAATTGAGTTTAAAGATCTTGGTCTGTGCTGGGGGCTTCCCCCTCCCCACCTGCCTTTTGTGTGGTGCTTGGGTTTGAACCCAGGCCCTAAGTGCCAAGTGCTCTACTACTGAGTTACACTCCCAAGTTTAAGGTTTCTCGAATCCAGTAAACACTTCATTCCATAAAGCAGAATAAATCTTCCAATGAACGGAACAGAGGAGGTTGATTTTACAGACAGAAAAGGGCTGCAGAAAGCAAAAGCTCAACAAAGAGCAAGACTGGGCTACAGCTCAGTGGTAGAGCACTTGCCCTGCCTGGGTAAGTCCCTGCACTCCATCCCCAGTATCACCACAAAAAAAAAAGTGAATTAGTCACTTCTGCTTCAATTTCTTTCCTTGTGAGGCAGGAAGAGAACAATAAAGGTTAATATCAAGTTACTTTTTCTTCTCATTCTCCCTCTCATGATAATAAAGGAAACTTTATTATCATGTCAACTGAAACTGGCCTGTTGGGAACATTTGACCGTCATTTCTCTCTCCTGACTTCTGGGAAGGGCAGAAAACAACTTAGCTTCAGCTTGGTGAGGAGGAACTTGGGCACTGGAGATTCCATTCTGGTCTTTAGTCCAGTCTGTTGGGCCTAGTCTAAAACAATGGCTTCCAGTAATTTTCATCTAAACCGAGTGAGGTGGGAGCTGCTCCTGTGGAGTTTTGAGCAGCATGGTGGGACTTACCAGGCTTTGGAAGGGTCCCCTCATCTATTGTGTTGAGAATAGGGTGGATATGGGGAGTCAGGAGACTTTTGCCCTAATCCAGGTGAGAGATGGGGGTAGCTATGACCCCCGTCAGATGGGATAGTGGAGAAGGTGAAGGGAAATGGTCTGATTAACAGTATATTTAGGAAGTAGAGGTGGCATGATTTCCTTCCAGACTGATGTGAGATGTCAAAATAAGAGAGGAGGGGCTGGGAAAGTGGCTCAATGGTAAAGTGCTTGCCTCAAATGCATGAAGCCCTGGGTTTGATCCCCAGTATCACACGCCCACACACATGCACACACACCCCCACACACACACACACAAACACACAAACACACACACACACAGAGGAGTTGAGAATAACTTGAAAATTTTCTGCCTGAGAACCTGGAAGAATGGAGCCATCCATTCCATTTAGGTCTGGCCCTCCCATCAGGGTATTTAGAACCTCATGAAACCAGGGCATATTGTAGTGATGAGCTCCTTCCTGCTAAGGATGTAAGAGAAGAGTTAATTTGGTAAAATGCCCTTGAAATACAAGGTCATAGATCCAAATCTGGAAGGCACTACACCACCCACACTGCCCAAAGGTATTGAGCTGAACTCCACCTCCACAGGCCACAGCCAACTTTTTCTGGGTTTGCTGGGACCTGGGGCCTAAAACTAACTGAAAAAAGACAGTTTATTTACAAGTGTCCCTGGGAGTTACTTAGTAATGAGTAACTGAATAAACAAGAGATAAAGGTTCATATACCAAATTTAATGAAAGGGGCTTAGGGTTTTGTTGGGAAAGTATGGAAGGTTCTGTTGGGCTTTTTGATGCTAATGGAATGGGTACTCTCTCTCCAAAGCAGCTCAATTGGCAGGAAACTATCTCAGCCCCTGTATTTTGGGGAGGCTCAGTTTCAGTTGTATAATGGAAATTGGAATATGACCTCTTCCTGCATCTTAGATGTTTTTACTTTAAAATAATCTTTTTTAATAGAATTTTTTTGTAGTCATAGATGGACAGCATGCCTTTATTTCTTCATTTTTATGTGGTGCTAGGGATGGATCCCAGTGTCTCACATGTGCTAGGCAAGTGCTCTGCCACCGAACCACAACCCCAGCCCCTAAAATAATCTTTACAACCAACTCTGGTCATCTGGGTGGGTCCCCATGAGCTGCTCCCCATGAGCTCCAAGTGTTGAGCAGGCAACACCAAGTGGAGAGACCTTGCCAAGCAGGGTTCTCTCAGGGAGATGGTGGGAATCCTCTAGCTTGAGAACAGGTTTAGAATAGAAAATACCAAGGAGGCCACTGTTGGTTTGTACATTCATCTCCTTTATTATAGAATAAATTATGTACATTAGACTGGTCAATCTCAAGTAGTATGCAGCTTGACGAATCCATCCTCAACTCAAGATTCATTTTCAGCACCTCAGCAGGCTCCCTTATGTCCCTTCCAGTCAATATTATCCCTCCAGATGTAACCACCATCCCTGGGTCTATCACCACAGATGAATTCTGCCTATTTCTGGACTCATATAAATGATATTATACATATATACTTTTTGCATCAGGCCTCTTTCTCTAAATATTATGCCTGTGAGACTCACCCACGTTGTGTTTAACAGAAATTCATCCTTTTTTGATGGGTAGTTTTTTACTATATAAGTACACTACAATTTATTTGTTCATTTTCCTATTAATGGACATTTGGATTGTTTTCACCTTTTCGACTCTTCTAACTAAAGCTGCTATGAACATTCTTGGATTTGTCTTGGGTATATATATCCAGGATCCATTGGAGCAACCTGCAACCCATGGAGAATAGAAGCTGGAAGACAGATTTGTCCCTGGGACAGATGACTCTCAGGTGTCTTAGAAGATCCCACCGAATCAAGCAACCAGTCAGCCAGGTCAGGGGCCAACAGGGTGACACATCTTTATGCAGGTTCTCTCTCTCTCCTTGCTTCACTTCCCCTTTCCCTAACTCCTGCTCCTTGAGATTATGTTCCAAAATAAATTAGTCAGAGAAACTCAGCCTAGATAAACCCATTAGTCAAGAGCTGGGCTCTGTGCCAACAAGACTCCTAAGCTATAAGCATTTACCCAGAAACCAGTGTTCAGATTAGCAAAGGCCAAGGGCACAGCTTAGACAGGAATACTGGGTCTGTCATTTTATTTGGTTGCAACACAGGAGTGGATGAAAAGGATTAGCAGAAGATAAGGCCAGAAATGTGCACTGATGGGCTGTTGTGGAGGATTTGGCATGCCATGCATGCCTAGAGGCTTTGTTCTATAGATGAGAGAAAGCCAGTGCTGGCTTTTAAGCAGAGAACTGGCAACACCAGAGCTTTTCTGTGGGCAGTAGAATCTGGGCAGGGACCAGAGAAGAGTACAGGGCAAGAAGACCAGGTGGTAGGCTGTTACCTATGGGCTCAGCAATGGGCCTCTAGTGGGGATGGAAGTGACAATGTTTTGAACTAGAACTAAAAAGATGTGGCAAGTAGGAGAAGAAAGCCAGGGGCAGAGCGAAGCAAAAGATGACTTTGAGGTTTGAAGTCCAGGAGACTGAGGCTAGGAAAACCATTTATGGAAATAGGAGAAGGAGCAGGTCTAGGAGGGAAGGGGATGGGCTCACCAGACCCCACAGATCCTGACATCACCCCCCTAGAGTTTCACAATAATGCACACAAGGAGATCCTTTGGAGGTCACCCCTGCAGAGGAAGATCTGCTGCCTCACCTTCCACACCTGGGAAGAGAAAGAAGTGGGACAGGAGGCCTGTGCCACAGGGCTCAGATCAGGACTTTTCCAGATTTGCAGGCAGTGATATAGAGCCCAGGAAAAAATATTGGAGAAAGAGAAAAAAATTACTAATCTAAAGGAGTGCTAGGCTCTTACTTTCTACTTTCAAGAAAAATGTCTGCTGTATTGTCTGAAACCACCACAACACAATGAATAATACCATGAGCCAAATGTACGTTTCAGAATTTGTAGGGCTGATTCTATGCACGTTTAAATGTGTTTACAACAGTTGCAGATTTCCGTTTTCCTCTGGTTAAATCAATGTGGAAGGAAGCATGCAGTGGGCCCAGCAACACTGGCCTGAACAAGCTGAAGTGGAGACAGATGACCTCTGCTGGCACAGGTCCCGCTGGCATAATGGAGAGGGAACCTCAGGAAGGAATCAGGCCTTCTTTTGAATTCCCTTCACAGCTATGGAGAATGGCCTTCCTAGGAGGCAGGTTTGGAGAAGCTGCTGAACCTAAATGAACAGCAAGCAAAGGCCTGTTTCCTCTCTGACTGATGCATGTGTTCCCAAGTAACAGATGTCTCTTGTATGCCCCCCAAGTCACACCCTTCCATACTTGATCTCAATTAATTCTCTCCATTGCTATATTAGGCAAGCTCTAGGATACAGATTAAGAAATGGGTTCAGAAAGGCTAAAGGAATTGCTTGCATCCCCCCAGGTAGTAATAAGTGGTGGAGTCAGGACTTGAAGTCATGTCTACCTGACCCACAAGCCCCTGCTCTTTCCATTGCACTGTGCTGCCTTTCTTTCTGCCTCCGCCTGTCAAAGCCAGGATAAAGGCCAAGGCCTGTGCTCCAGTGCTGGGCTGAGAGCTCTGGACAGGTTAGGGCTAGAGCCAGGACACAGAAGAAAGAAGAGAAAGGAGGAGCATTTAGGTTAGAGACTGGTAAACTACCATAGGCCTATGGCCTATCTTAGTACAGCCATCAAGCTAAGAATGTTTTCTACATTTTAAAATGATCAAAAGAATATATCATGAAAAATAAATGAAATTTATCATTTTCATGTCCACGGGCAGAAATCCTGACTTTTACCCAAAGTCATCATTACGATGTTGCTATGACTTAGCACAGGGGTCACCTTTTCCCCCTTTGGTAATTCTCCCTAGTAATTTTGGGACTGGAGACTAGAGATGCAGGAGTGGCTGCCACCCAGCCCTTCTGGGGACCCTCCAGTGTACTCACCATGCTCTGTACCCAGTCTAGATTGCTTCTGGCAGGGTTGGGTGGGCTCTCCATCCTCAGCACCATCTGCAATACCATCTTGGTAGTCTGAGAAGCTGAGAGAAACACACTGTGAAAGTCCTTGTCCTGCTGCTGTCCAACATCCCAAGCCCCTCTCTGCAGACTGCTTTCCACCCTCAAAAGTCTACATGGGACAGGCTGAGAGGCATGCATACTACAAGAGAAGGTGAGGCAGTTAAGTGGAACCCAAATACCTCACTCCCCACCCTGATCCCCACCACCAGCAGCTTAACTTCTAATGTGGAACCTGGAAAAGAGGCTCAGAGGAGAGCAGCAGGTGGCAAGGAACATTGGGAAGACAAAATAGGAGGAACATATAGGCATTCTTGGCATGAAATGGATAGACTGCGAGAATCTTAGGATTGTCAGGGTCCTAAGGTACCATTCAGTTGACAACCTGGCCATGCCCAAAGATACAGGCAAGGGGCTTGCCTCTGCCAATCACACATCCAGCTCTTCCATGGAGGGAAATGAACCTGCCTGAGTTACCAGGTTTGCAGAGGGCAATGTGGTCTGGGCAGCAGTCTGGTATCACTTGGCAGAATTCATCACAGTAACAGCTTCCCCTCTTGCAGTGGTGATCTCTTCCAAGGCAGCAGAGAGGCTGGGGTTGGGAACAACTGCCTGGAGAAAAAGGGAAGTTAAAAACAGACAGATTTCTACCAGAAGGCTGAGGCACGAGGCTCATAAGTTCGAGACCAGCCTGGGCAATTTAGTCAGATACTGTCTCAAAAATTCTAGAAAGGAGTAGTGATGTAGCTCTGAAGTATACTACTCCTGGGATTGATCTTCATTACCACAAAAGAAAAAGAGAGAGAGAGAGAGAAATAGGTTTAACAAATGGTGCTGGGACAATTGGATATCCACACACAAAAGCATGACTTTGGACCCTTTCCTCACACCATACACCAAATTTAACTCAAAATAGATCATAGGCCTAACTGTACATTCATTAATTAAAAAAAAACTATATTGGGGGCTGAAGATATAGCTCAGGTGGTAGAGTGCTTGCCTCATAAGCACAAGGCCCTGGGTTCAATCCCCAGCACCGCCAAAAAAAAACAAAAACAAAAAAACAAAAAACTATAAGTAAAGAATAGAAAGATCAATAGAGTAAAGGAAAGAGAACAAAGGGAGGGAGGAGAGGAGAGAAAGGGGAAGATCTAGGGGCTGAATTAGAACAAATTATATTCCAAGTTTTTATAATTAAGTCAAAATGAATCCTATTGTTATAGACAACTAAAAAGAACCAATAAAAAAATTAGAGGAAGACGTTATGATCCCTATTCACAAAAATTTTGTCAAATCCATCCCTCCAACAATTTATCCAAGTTGCTCAACTACAAAATGAGAGGATGCATCTTCTTTTGAGACATGGAAAGCAAGGCATTGGCAGGCGGGAACTATGGACCACTTCAGTGGTGAATCTTTGGCTTGGCTGGGAATGGGCCTTAGGTATTCTCACCCACTGGACTCTCAATGCCATTCTCTCTCTACTTCTGTCCTGACCTTTCCAATTGCCTCCTGTTAGGTCAGCACCTGCCTAGGGCTTTGTTTAAGGATAAACTTGAGGGCTTTTCAAAATTGACCAGTAAACAAGAAGCAGGCTTCTGGGTGTTACTGACTCAGTCTATTGTGGAAACAGGGACCAGCAGGTATCTGGTGAAAGGACAGCAGTGGCCCAGACCTCTCAAGGTGAGGGTGTGCTGGGCCTCTGGGTTTGGCTTAGCTTCTGCCTTCATGTTCAGCTCAGCAGACTTCCTCAAATGATCTGTTCCCCCTTCTTATGTCATCTCTATTCCTTAGTGCCTGGTCTAGCACCAGGTTGTCACCAAGACCAAGGATCAGTAGAGACAGCAAGTCCCAAAATAGGGTTACAGCCCATTTGTGAGTCAAAGAGTCAGTGGTCACAACCAACACTTATTTTAACAGGAAAAGATGGGATGTAATGGAATGGTATGGAATCGAATTGAATCGAATCAAATCAAATCAAATGCAATGGAATGGATCCACACACATTTTATATAATAAGAGGAAGTTCTTTAGAGTTCTCTTTGAAATTTTTGTTTGTTTTATCTACATATACACTGGGTCACAGCACTGGGTCACAGCACAAAATGTGCTTATTGGTGGATTTGGGCCAGAAAAGTTTGAAAGCCATGGAAGGAAGAGTCATTTGCCCAAGGTCATGCTTGAGGTGGTAACAGAGCTGGGAGATTATGCTCCCAGCAATCCTGACTTCTTTCCTTTTTTCTCACCACACCATGTTCAGGAGTTTCACTCAAAAAGCCCCTCGTTGCACACGCTACCCATCTCTACTTATTGTCCAAACACCCTGCATGCTCCTGCCTCTGGGCCTTGGCTTAAGCTGTTTCCTTTGATTGGAAGTCTCTTCCTTCCCAAATCCAAAAGAAGAAAACATTCTTCTATTTCAAGGTCACAATCCCAGGCTCCCTGGGGCTGCTAAGGAACTAGTTCATTCTTGTGCAAATGTTAAAGATTTGAACATTTGCTCTCTTTCCTGATTGCATGTCCTAAGCTACTTTCCTCCACCATGATGGTCTGCCTTGCTGGGGGCACAGAACTATGGAGTTGGCTGACCATGGATCAAACTTCTGAAAATGAGCCAAAATAAACTTTTCTTCCTGTTAAGAAAAAAAAAAATCAAACATTTATCCAGCTTTTCCATACAAAACAAATAGTTGACAAGGCAAGTTCTCCTTAATAGAAAAATTCCAGCTAATAAATGCAGAAAGAGTGATAGAGTAACCCACTAATAGGAAAAAAAAAAAAAAAAGCTATAAGCAGTAATCATCAATGGAACCCAAATCTATTAGAGAAAAGCTAATTAGTAACTTTGATAATGTACTTTCTCTCTGGCTGATCAAGTTTAACATCAGTAAAAATGGAACAACATTGTGTGTCTCCTTCAAGATGTAATAGGAGCCGGGCACAATGGCACACAACTGTAATTCCAGCGATCCTGGAGGCTGAGGCAGGAAGATTCAAGTTGGAGGTTAGATTCAGCATCTTAGCGAGACCCTATCTCAAAATTAAAAATCAATCCCCAGTATCAGAAAAAAAAAAAAAGTTTCAATAGGAAGTTCACAGTCCCATCTTTGGAGAATTTGTGCCAAAAGAAGTGATCTGATTCTGATCTGACCCCAACTACTAGATTTTAGGAAATATAGGGGCTGAGGTACCTTCATAAAAAATTCAATCAGCCAAATCCAGAATATATGCTACAGGACAAAACACCTCCTTTGTTCAACAAATGAATGGCCTAAAAGGATAGACTGATATATGGATTGAGAGACACTTTAAAAATATGCCAGTCACAAGTGTGTGTAGCTGGGCATGGTGGCGCACACCTGTAATCCAAACGATTTGGGAGGCTGAGTCAGGAGGATCGCAAGTTCAAAGCCAGCCTCAGCAACTTAGCGAGGCCCTTAGCAACTCAGTGAGACCCTGTCTCTAAATAAAATACAAAATAGGGCTGGGGATATGGCTCAGTGGCCAAGTGTCCCTGAGTTCAATCCCTGGTTCCAAAAAAAAAAAGTGTGTGCATACCTTGTACGGATCCTGATTCAAAATAAAACAAAGTAAAAAGACTTTTTTTTTTGAGGGGGTGGGTACTGAGGATTGAACCCAGGGGCACTTTTATTACTGAGCTCCATCCTCAACACTTAGTGAGACAGTCTCACTAAATTGCATAGGGCCTCAGCTAAATTGCTAAGGCTGGCTTTGAACTTGTGATCCTCCTGCTTTAGCCTCCCAAGTCAATGGGATTACAGGTATGTACCACCGCACCTGGCAAAAAGGCATTTTTGATTAAATGGGAAAATATGGACACTGATAGGTATTAAATCATAGTAGGTGTTTTAATCATTTTACCTCTGATTAAGTTTTTAAATATGGTAAGAGCTTGAGTAAAATGTTGATAATTTTGAAGCTCGCCATTGGGTACATTGGTCTTATGATACTGTTCTCTCTACCTTTGTGTATGCTTGAAATTTTCCATGACAAGGCAGGCACAGCAGAGCATATCTATAGTCAGAAGGCTGAGGCAGGAGGATTGCAAGTTTGAGGCCAGACTGGGCAATTTAGCAAGACCCTGTCTAAAAATGAAAACATTTTAAAAGTGGCTAGGAGTGCAGCTCAGTGGTAAAGTGTTTGTCTAGCATGTGAAAAACCCTGGGTTCAATCCCCAGTACAAAAAAAAAAAAAAAAAAAAAAAAAATCCTGCAGTAAGTAGACTTAAAAAATAAATTGTCTATTCTGAGAGAACTTTGTACATCTTCCCAGCTGGGATTAATCATTTTTTTAACCTTAAAAGATGTTGATTTCAATTGCTAAAATAGCATTCATCCTTGCTCCACTATTGGGACAGCTTTCTATGTGTCTGTCGTCCTTACCAGTACCTTGAAGGCAAGAAATATGTTTCCAAGGCCAAATAATTTTCATTTAATCAAATTAAATGGCTTTCCTTTAATGTGCTTTCATTTTCTGAAGGTACCTGTCAGGACTGTTAAAAACTGTAACTCTCTCCTGGCTCATAGGCAATGTGCTCATACTTACACCCCCACATTGCCCATGGGCCGAGAGAATTACAGTTTTCAACCGTCCTGACTGGTACCTTCAGAAAATGAAAGCACATTAAAGGAAAGCCATTCACACCCACTGTGACCAAGGACCCATTCGTTCATGCATTTTGTCCGATCAAGTAACTCTCTGAGCTGGGTACCATTGTGGGCCATGGAGGTACCATGCCCCAAACCCCCAATACAAAACAAACATCATCCACCTCAGTGTAGTGAAGAGAACATCATCACTGCATACGGTGCTGTGTGCAGAGAAGAGAGAGCACAGGGTTTCATGGAGGGGCAGCGAGGCCACCAGAAACAACTTCCTAGTGAGGGAACATCTTAAGTGACCCCTTTAAGACAGTCTTAGTTTATTCGCTGCTGCTATAACAGAATACTGCATACTGGGTAAATTACAAACAACAGAAGCATAGTTGGCTCACTGTTACAGAGGATGGGAAGAACCAAGATTGACGGAAGACCCAAGACACACTACGACTGCATCATAACATGGCAGAAGGGGCATCACTGGGTAAGAAGGCACATGCATGAGAGAGGAAGCAAACAAGAGGGGACCAAATTCCTTTTTATAACAAGCCCACTTCCTCAACAAATAACCCACTTTGGTGATGATGACATTCATTCGTGAGCACAGCCCTTGTGTTCTGATCACCTCTCAAGGGTCCAACCTCCCAACACTGTTGCACTGGGGCTAAGTTTCTAACACCTGAACTTTGGGGGACACATTGAAGCTGTAACAGTGACCATACACTGACTTCAGAAACAGAAGGTAATAGAAGTGCCAAGCTGGGGGTTCAAGAATAGGCCCCAAAAGAAGAACCAAAGGCACCCCTAATAGTCTGACTTCCCTCCAGAGCAATACTCTTTAAATATATTTGACCATGTTCTAGAGAAGGTGAGTATGGTGAAGGGCAAGGAAGGGCGCTGGGCAGCTTCCCATCCTCTGTGGTCCCGGGTATCCTGCTTCAGCCTCAAGTCTGCAAACCCCACTCAGAAAAACTGAAACCCTTCCCTTTATCACAAGCTTTTTCTTTTCATGTTGTTACTTCTCCTTGAGCTCCCACTTCCACAAGAAGTGTTCCTACCAATGACTGAGTTTTCTACCCCGAAAAGTTCTGGTTAATACAACCTTATTGAATTTCCCATTGAATTTCCAGGGATGTTTTAGCAAACCTAATGAATTAGTGCTTGGCAGTTACTCAGTGAGTCTGCCATTAATCTGGATCTGGGCTTGTCCACTCCCCTTCCCTGCTGTCCCTGCAACTCCCAGACAAACAGTGTGTCTTTCAGAGCTTCATGCTGCCTGTCCACACCAAAACATTCTCTGGATCCAACATCTCTCTCCAATCAATCTCTCCCAAGGTAATTACCTACAGATATCTTATGGACATGAAGCACACAGAGAAGCCACATCAAACACACCATAAGTACTTCATAAATGTCTGAATAAATGAATTATTTGATTAATGAATTAATGAATGCTAGCTCTCAGGATATGGTGGACCATGCCAGAAGATTGGTTGATGGAATGAATGAGTGAGTGAGTGAGTGAATGAATGAATGAATAAAAGAAAGAAAGAGCTCAGAGGCCAGGGTCCCTTTAGTCTCTAGCACAGTTGCCAGCTTGGCTTCTCACCTGTCCTCTGGTTTGGGGCAACAGGGTTCAGCCACAGCAAGAGCAGAAGGACCCACCACATGACTGCAGGCTCAAGCAGAGACAAAAGTGTTTCAGGGATCAAGGCCCAGGCTTTTAATACCCACCTCAATAAGCTCACCTAGCTTCTGAATTCCAGGGGAGGAGCCAATTGACACTTGGATGAAGTGAGTGTGTGGCACTAAGGCAGGTAGCACAGGTGTCCCAGCTGCTTGGACTAGCTCACCCAAACAGAGGCAATTTTCACATCTCCTGGGGACTCCAAGCTCTGGGGAAGAATCAGAAACCAGGATGGCAGACCTGCCAGGAACCTTGGTGGTTACTCATCTGACCTCCTATTTTATAGGTAAGGACTCTGAGGCCCAGGGAAGACAAGAGACCGCCTGGGTGCATGCAGCTCAGATGCAGTAGGGCCAGGGTGAGAACTCTGATTTCCTGGTTCCCACTGCACTGTTCTTTCCACCAAAATGTAGGCAGATATTAAGAGAGATCCCCCAAGAAGTCCCATCAACCCAGAAAATGAGGGGGGCATCTCTATTCCCTCTCAGAGTTGGCAAAAGTCATCTACCCTACAGGCTGTTGGAATGCTGACAAAATAGGAGAGTGGAGGGGTAGAGATTTTTTGTTTTCCTTATCTCCTATATGCTGATGTGAAGAGTGGACTCCACTGGGCACATGGAAAATGCCTAACTGCAATCTGGTACTGGTTACACCCTTGGCCTAACCAGGTTCCTGATTCACCTTTGTATGTGGCAGAGAATTTGCTGAAGACAGACTCAGTAGCCATTCCTAACCACACTCTGTCCCCTTCTAGAGAGAGGCTGGAAAAATTAAATCTTGCTTTTCCAGCCTCTCTTGACTTGGTGACCAGTGATATATAGTTCTGAGCAGTTAAATATAGATAGAAATATGCTGAAGAACTTCTGAAATTTTGCTTTCCTATAAAAGTAAAGGGGATAGTGGGCATGGTGGTACACACGTGTCATCCCAGTGGCTTCACTGCAGGAATCAGGCAAGAAACGGCACTTGAAGAATGGAAGAAACCAAACTTCATTCTGCGCCGGCAGGCCCAGAGGAGAAGCACTCCAGACTCTGAGCACCCCTTAGCAGTTTCCACAGCATTTACAGGCTATCTAGTGTGATAAATTTTCCAGTCTAAAAAAAGGATGTATGACTATGTGTGAGAGTGTTCAAGCGGGAAGTGTTTACAGAAGCAGAGTGAGATCGGCTCCTCTTAGGAGGCCTTCCTAAGCCTGGGGCCCCTCCTTCACAGGGGCGCTTACACTTCAAAGGAAAGTAGTTAGATCCTAGGGAAAGTCCTTTGCAACCCAAACGTAGGAGTGAATGGTGCTAATTAGGTTCCCTGAAAAACAGCTGTCTGGGAAGAGGAGCCAAGGAGAACTCTCTTTGCCAGGCACTAATCTTCCCGGGGTCCTTAGTTTACTTTTTATCCAGGCCTGGGTTAGTTACCCATTACAGCTTGGGAGGCTCAAGTTCAAAGCCAGCCTCAGCAACTGAGGCCCTAAGCAATTTAGCAAGACTCTGTCTCAAAAAAATGAAATAAAATAAAAAATAAATGAAAGATTTTAAAAAGAGGGGGCTGGGGATGTGACTCAGTGATAAAGCATCCCTGTGTTAAATTCCCAGTTCTAATTTAAAAAAAAAAAAAAAAAAAAGAGGACAGGCAGAAAAGGAGAGCTTGCTGACCCCCTCTTTCCCCCGTTGAAGACAGGAAATGATATTTAGGGCTGTGGCAACCATTGTACAATCATGAGGTATCGCCCACAGGAATGAAATAAAACTGAGCACAGTGGCACAGTCCTGTAATCCCAGTGGCTTCGGAGGCTGAGGCAGGAGGATCCCAAGCTCAAAGCCAGCCTCAGCCACCTAACAAGGTACTAAGCAACTTAGGAAGACCCTATCTCAATATAAAAATATTAAAAGGCCGGGGATGTGACTCAGTGGTTAAGTGACTCTGGGTTCAATCCCTGGTACCAAAAAGAAAAAAAGAATGAAACAAAAGGCAGAATGTTTAGACTGGCAGAACAGAAAGATGGAAAGAACCTGGGTCTCAAAGACATCACGGAGCAACTGAACCAGTTGACTGAATTGACAATGAGTCATTTAATTGACAACCTGGGCCTCTTGATATATGAAAGAAGTAAACCTCCATTTGTCGGATGCTCTTAGCTGGTGCTTCTGTAACATGGAACTGAAAGCAAAACCATAGAGTGATGATCTTTGCAAATGCTCAGGCCAGTCTGGAAAACCAGCTCTGGGGAGGCTGTGGTGGAGATGGTGGTTGGTGAGAGGTTTTATGCAATGTCTCACGGAGGTTCTTCCAGCTTACAGATTCTGAAATGCTATGACATGGGAATAATCTTTCCCTTTTAAATGGCCTCTGAAGAGTTGCTGGAGGAGACGTAGAAAGTCAGGTGGGGGTGGGGTGGAGGGGAGAGTGTCCCAGGATGATAGATGCTTTCTGTTATTTTGTAACATCCCTAAAACCCATCAATTGATTTAACAATGCTATTTAGATACCTATGCTAATCCAATTCTGAAGATTTAACAATGAACAAAACAGATAGGGTTCTGCCTTCAAGGAGCTTCCATCAAAGGGTAAAAGATATATATTGGTAATTGCAATTCAATGTGATAATTGTTTAGGAAGAACTTGACACAGGCAGCACCACTTTGAAACATATCACCCATCTTAGAACCACAGTCACCTTGTGGTCACACTGACTCCGCCTGACCTAAACCCTAGACAATACTCCATCATCATGCAAAGAAAGGAAATGGTTATCTGGGACTGAAGTTCTCAAAAATACCTGGTTTGATGTAGTAGGTGACACCACAAGGACCTCCTTCCCTGACAATCCCCTAGCAACCACCTAATTGCAAAAATTCCCCTTTCCCTTACCCCTGATAACTACCCCTGGCAGATGCAGAAGATGGGTCTCAGTCTCCACTGGGCCCTCCCCGACAGATTTGTCCCAAATAAATCTGTGTTACTGTTGAACTGCCTCCCCTCTCTCTTCATTTTCTTCATTCAGTTCTTTCCTTACAATAATGACTATAAAAGAAGAGACAGAGGACATGTAGGTGGGAACAGAAGCCAGTGAGCTGGAAAGACTTTCTAGAAGCATTCTGCCCTATACATCCTGACCCCTTCAACTGCAGAAGGAAAGGATATATGTGGGTGCAGGTATAGGCTGCATGCTTGGTGGCAGGATGTGGAAGGAGTTTCCATCTGATGGCTTCCATTTTCTCTGTGAAATAGGGGAAGAACTATTTGCTGGTTGTGATGGTGGAGTGTGGGGTGGCGGGGAGGCGGGGGCAGGAAAAGACAGTCAGTGTAGCTAATGAATGATCGGGACTGATAGGGAGATGGTGCTGCTTCAAAAGGAAAGAAAATAAAATGCTAATATCTCCTAAGCCCTTCCCCCTCCTCCTCCAACCTGTTGCCAAGGTTACCTGCCTCCAGGGAATTGCTCTTCCTGTAGGGAGTTGCAGGAACTGTTAATGATGCCCCCTCCTCAGCTCCTTTTCTGCCTGTACCCCTGGGCAGCTTCATTCTGCCCTTCGATCACTCCACACTTTGGCCCACTTTTTGTTCACTAGTTATGTAGGCAGGATTGGGGGGAGCATGAAAACAAAGGAAATCTAAAATCTATAAAAGGGACAGGACACCCCCACTTCTTCAGACACCTAGCTCTGGGGCTCACTTTCTTTGAAGAAGTCTATCTGTGTTCATCCTTTAAATAAAACTCACTTTCTACACTTGCCTCAGCATTCCTCTGGTGTTCAATCTTCACATCAGGGAAATGAGGCTCAGCCCTGTGTTAGGTCTAATTGGGCGGCTGCAGGGGGAGGGAACACAGTCACCTAGCAACACACTGTGCCAGAAGTGACCAATGAGGCACACCTGCTGATCCTGACATCCACCTTGGGTCCACCTTTTCCTGGGCAGAACCCCTTGACCCCCTTCCTCTGTATAAAAACCCTGAGCAGCCAAAGCCATGTGCAATTTCTCCTGGCTCTCCCACCTCGACTTTCACCCCGGTGGGGTGGAGATTTCGCCCGGGACACACATTTCAATAAAATCAAGCTACCACTTTTGTCTGATTCTGGCGAGTGCACTCCTTTTCGCCCGCCATCGCCTTTGGGGGCCCGTGCTGACCCTTTCGTGAGTTTTACATTTGGTGCCGGAAACCCGGGAGAGAGCTCGGACTTCTACTGAGTTCCACTCTCTCCTCCAAAAGGACCAGAGCTGGGTAAGTGGCCTTTTCTCGTTTTCTAGTCACTCTCCCGTTGCCGGTCGGGTCTGTCCGTAAGTCGTGCACGCCACAGACCCCCCGCCGTTGGGCACGGAAGCCTGGGAGACGTCCCAGACTCCACTAGCCCCCTGTTTTCTCCGTTCTGGGCCCCCGTGGACCAGGAGACGTCCTGATCCACGGCTGGTCCATTCCGTTTTTCGGGTGAACACAGCCAGAGAGGGACGCCCGTCCTGCCCTGTTCACTCCCGGAGTGACCCTGGAAAACTAGAAAATGCTCTGCTGCCGCCCCTTGGCTTCCGCCGAAACCGCGGTGACTGCGTAACCTTTTGATCGCCGCTACTGTAATTTCACTAAGCAGACACGTGGAGCCTTGATTTTGTTGAAATCTGTGTTCCGCCCCCGCCTCTCCTTTTTCTGCCCGCTTCCCTACTTAAATCGCCCGCTTTCTTTTCCTCCATGTTTTTTTCGGACACACCGGAAATGCCCTCTGCTCCCGCCTCTCACCTTCCGCGCCGGCATTGGCCGAGACTGCGTGTCTATCAACTGTGCACCTGCCTCTTCCCTCTGTCGCTTCCTCCTGCCGCTGCCTCTGTGTTCCATGCCTCCTCGCGCTCGGCTCCATCTCTCCACCCACGCTGCGACCTGCGCGGGACTCCGCCAAACACGGAGTTGGCTATTTCACCCCTCCACCGGCACAGCCTGCACAACCAGCGCTGCAAAGAAGCACTTTCCCTCCGTTTCACTCGCCGCCTCCTCAGAGGTGCCGGGATAGAGCCACCGCTTCTCTGTCCGTCCCCCCCCCTCCCCCCGCCAAACCCCGTGTGCGGGGCTGGGCTTCCAAACACTCTCCTGTAAACTGCTACTCTTCCCCTGTCTCTTTGGCCTTTGCCCATTCGTGTCCACAGGTGCTAGAAGTCGTATGTTCACCTTGTGGAAGCCGCTTGTGCTGAAACCTGATGGATGCTGCAAAGATACCGAACCACCACTGCCAAAATATGCTTTCTTAATTCCTCACTCATTTTCATCTTTCTCTGACTCCTTTACTTATATTAAGTGAGGGAAATTTCCCAAAATCCAGAACTGCCTTATAGAAGTCCACCAACCCCTATCCAAAATCTGGTAAAAATGGCCTTTAAAGTACAATGCCCGAGAGGCAAGCTTATTTACAGAAAAAGGTAACACTCCAGTCCAGTCCCTGGTAGTTAATCTGTGGCCCGCTGTTCCAGCAAGAACTCCAAAGGAGGACCAGCTGTCCTCTCCACCAGGGTCAAGCTACGACCCCAACCAAGTCGTCTCCACAAGCAAACAAGCAGGACACACTGGAAAACTGACTACCCTATGGCTGGCCCCTCCCTAGTGCCTCTACGCAGGGATGTGACCAGGCAGATGGTGACTTCACCTCAACTGCTGGGATTCAAAGAAGACTGAAGAAGCCTGAACTCGAGGATCACTGAGCCCAGGGCAACCACAGGGACACAGGAGGCTGAATAGAAACCTTCCCCACCCCCAGGAAAACTGCTGACATCGCCTGCTATCCTCTTTGAGCAGATTATTCCCAGATTCAGACCTCCTGCATCCATCCAGTCAGACAACGGTCCAGCCTTCACCTCTCAGACTGTTCAACTAATCTCCAGAAGCCTCAATATCACCTGAACATTCAGGTGGTTCCCCAGCTTCACCTAACCATCCAGGAGCAGGAAAAGGAAATCCAACCCCAGATGGACGCAGCTACTCAGCCCAATGCTAATCCTTTCTCAGGTCTTACTCTGATCCATCAAGGTCTTTGACTTCTCAATCTCTCCAGAGTTAATAACACCTAAGATTGTTTTCTTTGTGCAGGTTTGGACCGGACCCTGCTAACAGCCGTTCCTATGAGTACCCCCCTTAATACTTCCTCACAGGCTCACAGGACCCCTATTCACCTTTGGACAGAGTTCCCCTTATTACAACTCCTCAGAGAACTTTGCGTACTGTTACACTTTCTCTAACCCAGTACCTTGCAACTAAACCATACAGGTCTCTCTCCCACGTTTGCTCCTCCAGGATTCTTCTTCTGATGTAATGGTACTCTGACAAAAATTAGATCCCAATATGCCCTTCGCTTTCTGTGTGCCCTCCACTTTAGTTCCTCAATTGATTCTATATAGTGAAGTTGAAATAATCTGGCCTGCTGGTATCCCTACAGAGACAAATAACATCTGTTGCCCAAGTTTCCTTACAGAACTGCTAAACACTAGATCTTCTGACAGCGAACAAAGGAGGAACATGCCTATTCCTAGAGGAAGAATACTGCATCAACGAAACCAGACTGAGAAACTAGCCTCTTTGAGAAAACTCTCCTGCATCTGAATTTGCCCAGAGCTGCTTGAGAGAGGTTGCCAGAATGCCATACAACCAAATGCCCCTGCACCCTGACAGCTGCCTCCCCACCAACCTAAGCCCCAAAATCTTTTTTCCCACGATGCCCCCAACCATGCAGGAAGTAGCCAGACAGACTCCGGCGCCCTATATCACCAAAAAGGTTGGAATGTTAGGTCTAATTGGGCGGCTGCAGGGGGAGGGAACACGGTCACCTAGCAACACACTGTGCCATAAGTGACCAGTGAGGCAGACCTGCTGACCCTGACGTCCACCTTGGGTCCACCTTTTCCTGGGCAGAACCCCTTGACCCCCTTCCTCTGTATGAAAACCCTGAGCAGCCAAAGCCACGTGCGATTTCTCCTGGCTCTCCCACTCCGACTTTCACCCCCGGGGGGCTAGAGATTTTGCCCGGGACACACATTCCAATAAAATCAAGCTACCACTATTGTCTGACTCTGGCGAGTGCACTCCTTTTCGCCCGCCACCGCCTTTGGGGGCCCCGTGCCGACCCTTTCTTGTTTTACACCCTGATTCTCATCACTGGTATCATAATTGGAGATTCCACGAAGATTGTCACTGAAGTAAATTCCTACACACACCCCACATCTGTCTGAGGTGCGTCTTCCTGTTTCTTTTTCTCTGGAGGACAATAATGGGCACCTATTGGCTAATTAAATGCAGTTAGCGAAAGCTGCCATTCTATAAGACTCAGGTGACAGAATTCAAGACCTAGGTGGTTCCAAATCACCTGTCCTATGGGTCAGGCATGTTGGGTTCTGCCAAAGTCATTTCCCACTATCCTCTCCAGGCTCAGAGCATGTCTGGTGTGAGTGTGTTATAGCAACAGAAAACAGATTAAAATTTTGTGCTCCCCAGGGAGATTATCCAGTGCCATCGAGAGTCAGCCTCACCCCAATCCCAAATCCCCTCCCTATAGCCCTCCCCAATCCCAAATCCCCTCCCTATAGCCCACCCCAATCCTTTCCCCTCCCTATAGCCCCACTCTAATCCCTTCCTGTGCCCTATAAAAGTTGGCAACGAAAGAACTAACGCACAATTTTCCTGGCACACCGCTTTTAGGTGTAAGGGCGATCGTCGCTGGTCAGCCAAAATAAAGGCTTCTTTTGGCTTTACGTAATTGGCTTGGATGATTTCATTTTCTTTGGGTACAACAAGTGTACAGTATTTCTAATCCCAGTCTGACTTTGGATGCATAAAGACAGACAAAGGGTTGGAACAACTGCAAGATCCTGGTCAGGGCCACTACCCAGTGAACCTCAGAGTTTTCTTCCCTGAATTCCTTCCTGATCAACCTAATGTGATATTCTGTGGTGACTGGTAAATTAAGTGGCACTGGCAAAAGCCCCAGTGACACATGCCTATGGATGAGCCATACTGCACTCTCCCACGCTGTCTCCTCCTGGCACCCCCTTCCCTCTCTGCTCAGACACTAGCCATTGAGAGGGACATTTTACCTGGAGTGGTTTGTAAGGAAATGCCTGGATTCCCTTTGTTAGCACAGTAAGCCTTTATGAGCCCGTAGGGATTCTCCCCATTGTTTCTGTGCTGTGGTGTACTCTGCAAATTTCTTTGATTGCAAAAGAGGCATTTTCAAAACATCCTGGATTCTGTAAACTCCTCCAGGAAAAGGGCATTATGTGTCTAATGACCACTAGATGTCTTCCTTACCCTCCCGAGATTCCTTCAGCCCACAGAGCAGAGAAATGTGCACCATCATAGGTTTTTTCATGGGTCATCACATTTGGAAGTTTATAGTGGCAGGAGAAGGTCAGTCATGCCCCTAAGTCTGAATTCTTCCAGGTCCTTGGCATGGGGAGAAAAAAGACTCTAGCATTCTGCCAATGATGGCAGAAATAGAGTTGGCAGAACCATGTGGTGAGAGATGGGTTTTCTGGACCACAGAAGCTCATGGGAGATGTCGCCAGCGAAATGGACAGTTTCCTCGGGCACAGGTGCCTGAGTTCTGTTTTCTCATACTCAGAGGGGAGATTTGTTCTCAACCGTTATGCCAGGTTCACAACTAGCCTGCATATTGGGATAAGCTTGACCCACAGATGAATATTCTGCATCCAACCTGGCCTGGTTACCAGCTGGGGAATAAAACTGGTCTCTGGAGGAAACATAAATTAGAGAACTGCATCTTAAGAGACTGATTTTACAAAAGAAAAAGTGGTTAAAACACCCTATATATCAGGTTTTTGCTTCCCAAGCTCAAAAGAGCAACCTCCCTTACTTAGCTCCTGCCAGATCTCTGTCTCTCCAAGATTTGCATTTGAAATGTAAATTGCAGAGGCCTACAGAGCTTGCAAGGCTTGCAGAGAACCAATTTGAGACCAAAGGGAAAAAAGTCACTTTTCAAACCAAGCTGCTTGTGGAACATAAATGGCTGGCTATCTTATCTCCCTCTTCCAATCTACCACACGGCTTTCTTAACAAGTGCCTCCCTAAACACTGCAGCACAGGGAGGTAAAATGGAATGATCAAGTCTTCTTTACCTTGAGAATCTTTGCCTAAGTATTTCAGGGCTCTCTCATTCTTTCAATGTTTGAACTGACTCAATTTGAGCCAAAAGTGCATTTTGATCTGATAAAGATGTTCTGCATACTCCTTGACTAGAGCAATTATGGTTCCTGATTTTTTAAATTCTATATTTTTGAGCTCATGGTTTTATGTGAATTCACATTTGATTTTGTGCACCTAAATTAATATATTTTTCTGATAAGTCTTATTTTATCTAACTATAGAGCTTTTACATTCTTTTTTTGTTCAGAGGCCAATTTTCAAGGGTTAGCTCTCAAATACATTGGGAAAATGTCCGCTTTTCAAAATCCTAATTAGGACATAGACATGGTGATGCTGGGAATAAATCTAATAGACATTGAGGACACCTGAACAAGGTGGCCACCTGAATCTTTGATCTCAGTGTCCACCATGACTGTTACACTTTACACTTAGCATTTCCACCTGTATTGACTTACCCTATATTTAAGTCATAATGTGAAAGTCTGATTAGCTCTATTTTAATTTCTGAAAAGTTTAATAGAGGCTTTAATAAACATCTGTAGCATTGCCTCCTACTTGTGGAAATCTATATACAAAAAGCTACAGGATCTTTGCTTCCTGTCTGTTTTATGTATGTATGCACACCTGTGTATTGTGTTGTTGTGTCTACATGTGTGCTTGTGTCCATAGTATCAAAATTCACATATAATAAATGAGCACTCGTAAATTAAAATTTAAATGAGAAATGGATCCAAATACATTTTTAGTTCACGAGACTTTAAAAAAAGGGGGGGGGTCAATTTAGAAAGAGATGAGAGTAAAGATGTCTTTAAAATTACTAACTCATAAGTTATTCTAAGTGGTCAGACAGTTAATAGAGTGCTGATTTCTATAAAATGTCTGGAATGTAATATCCATTGCCTCTAGGATTTTTCTTCAGCAGGGAAGAGATGGCTATTACTGTTAACGACATTTGTCTGTTATCTTGGTTTTTACAGTTAAAAATGAATGAATTCGATTTAACATCAATAGGATTAATCATAAATGTGTTTGTTACAGATGTCTGATTAAGTTGCAAAGTATAAGTCCTAAAACATCAACTGCTAAATATAAAATCAAGTACTCTTGATTTCTTAAAATTCTGTAAGGTAAAATGTTTAGACATAATGTGTGTTTTCATAAATTGGTAAATGGAAAAATTTAAGATTGCTTTGTCACAGTCAGGCATGGTGCTTCACGCCTGTGATCCCAGTAGGTCGGGAGGCTGAGGCAGGGGGATTGAGAGTTCAAAGTCAGCCTCAGCAAAAGCAAGGCACTAAGACACTCAGTGAGACCCCTTCTCTAAAGAAAATACAAAAAATCAGGGTGAGTATGTGGCTCAGTGGTTGAGTACCCCTGAGTTCAAAACCCCAATACTTCCCTTACCCGCAAAAGATTGCTTTGTCTCTGGGTCTTCACTAAAAACAGGTTACTAAGAGTTAAGATTCTATCAAGTATAACTTATGCTAAGAGTATAAGGTTTCAGTTGGGTTTTATTTAAGGTATTATGAAAGCATAAATGTATTTCATCTTATTAAAGTGGAATAATTTGTCTAGATTCAAAAATTTCTTTTCTTTTTTTTTTTTTTTTTGGTACTGGGGATTGAACCCAGGGGCACTCCACCACTGAGCCACACCCCCAGCCCTATTTTGTATTTTATTTAGAGACAGGGTCTCACTGAGTTGCTCAGGGCCTCGCTAAGTTGCTGAGGCTGGCTTTGAACTCACAATCCTCCTGCCTCAGCCTCCCAAATGCTGGGTTTACAGGCGTGCGCCACCGCACCCGGCTAAATTCAAAAATTTCTTAAGGATTGTTTCAGAATGTGTTGACCCCTTTAAGAAATGAAAATATATTTTAATATGGAAAGTAGAAAGAAAATGTTTCTGGATGAGAAAGTCCTTGTGTAGTAAAGTAAAAAGTTGTAGAAATTTAAAAAGTTAACAAAGGGTTTGTAGAGGATAAATTTCAAAGGTGCACGTGTAACTAAATTGGTTATGTAATTAGCATAATCAGTTAAAGTTGGTCAAGGTTTTTCCCTAAGGTCAAATATTAATGTACTGATATAAGTCAAAGTTTAATCCTTATAGGTTAAAGTAAAAAGGATATCTTAAAACACTAATCTGCTTTTATCTATCAAGATAATTTCTTGTGTCTGCTAAGTTTTATTATTTAGAGAAACTAGTCTTAAAGGAATTAGGGTTTGTAAAACTTTGGTTCAACAACTGTTATTTTAGAGTATCACACTACACTAGAGATTCTGAATTTTTCTTTGAAAGCTAAACTTGGTTAATATAAGAACATCGGTGTAATTGTGGTGCTGTTACTGGCTTCTTGGTATACTACATGTATTCTTATCTTTCAAATATACAAATCTTTTAAATATAAGAATTAGAAGATTGTTTCACTAAGCTGATGTTCTTCAAACTAAAGTTTGAAGGAAAGATTTGGGATTATAAAAATTAATTTTCTGCTGGACGCAGTGGCGCATGCCTGTAATCCCAGCACTTGGGAGGCTGAGGCAGGAGGATCACGAGTTCAAAGCCAGCCTCAGCAACTTAGCGAGGCCCTAAGCAACTCAGTGAGACCCTGTCTCTAAATAAAACACAAAAAAAGGGCTGGGGATGTGACTCAGTGGTGGAGTGCCCCTGGGTTCAATCCCCAGTACCAAAAAAATAATAATAATAATTTTCTTGGTTCATAGCTATCATACAGATTCAATATGTTTTTATTCTTGCTAATTTCATTCTATATTTTTCTTGTAAACTTTATAATTATTGTCTGTCAATGCCTTACAAAAGTATAACTTTCAATTTATCAACCTGAGTTGAGATCATAGCCCAACATTGACAAACAAAATTTAAGGCTGATTTCCAACACTTTTACTGACCCATTAAATAGAAGGGGTAAGATAATTACAAAGTTAGACATTAGAGGTAAAACCCAGTACTCCTACCTTAAGATGTAAAATGGGTTTGCTGGAAGTTTAAGGCTAAACTTGGAGACTAAAGTTAAGGAAGTAAAAGGGCTAAGAAAAAATAGCCAATATTTGGCTTTTACCCTCCAAGTCAGTTTGAACCCAGGGAACAAGGGGACTTCTCTAAGGGCTTTGCAACTCTAGGCTACGTGCCCTTCCATTCAGGGGATCAATGAGACCCTGGAGAACAGGAAGCCAACCAGTGCACATGCTGCAAAGAGGAGGGTCATTGGAGAATGAAATGTCCCTGATGCTTACAAGGGAGGCCACATGGTCAATAAGACCCTGACCTGTCCTGGCAGGTGACACTAAAGGAGCTAAGAGGCTGCTCACAAGTTCTCAAGAGTGACCCCCTGAGGAAACTCAGCTGACTCTTAATGATAGGAAAAATGTCGATTTGAACAACTTGGTCTTAAACACTTAACAAAACAAGTTATAACCAAAGCACAGCCATACCTGGGCATTTAAAAAGAAAAACAACAATTCTTTTAATGTAACTTAAGATGTACACTTGTGTTATCCCCACCAAGAGTAGTAAGACTAGAGGCTATAAAAGAGGGATTCTTAGACAGGAATGCCTAATAACTATCAAAAGAGATTGTCAGAATCAGAAGCTTTTTTTAGTCAATTTAATGCCTACAAATCTTCCTAACCTTCTACATAGACAGACTTGATCTGTTTGCTAGTATGATTATCTAACTGTAAGTAACAGAGATAAAGGGATCTCTACTAAACACGGAGGTTATTGCCAATAGAAAGGTATTTTACAAAAATCAGATGACATTAGATAGTTTAACTATATCTTATTGAGGGCATCTGTGACATTATAAAAACTAAGTGTTGTGTTTACATTTCTAATAACTCTGCCAATGTAACTAATATCCTTGAAGATTTATATTCCCAAATAAAGGCCAAGTCCCGCCTTGTCATGGGAATGAGTTCTTTGCTCTTACACCTCCTGGTGAAAAATTACTGGTTTCTATCATCATCATCATGACATTCATTGGCATGTTCCATGCTATGACATTAATTTTGTATTAATCTCTTTCCAGTAGTCTTGTCTTTTTGTTTCTCTCATAGAAGCACCCTCCTCCCAGATGACTTTACAACCTGTTGCTTCCAAACCAGACTTTTGCCGCAGATCTCTATACTGACCCAAAACATTCCTAAAAGGGAAACCCAAACTGCTTGCCCTGCATTGCCCCCTCACCTCAAAGCAGCCAGAATAGTCTTTTTCCATCTTCTTTTACAGCAGTAAGGGCTGCATTCTTGGAGGGGGAGTTGAGAATGGGGGACAAAAGGACTGCCAGTGTAGGTAATGAATTATAGGGTCATATAGGGGAAATGGAGGCTGGGTCAAAAGGAAAGGAAATAAAATTCTAGTATCTCCTAAGCCCTTCCCCTCCTCCTCCAACCTTTGCCTCCAGGGAATTGTAGGAACTGGGGGTTGTAGGAACTGTTAATGAATGCCCCTGGGCCACTCCCTTCCTGCCTGTCTCCTTGAGTGACTTCATTCTGCCCTTGGTTCACTTCACCTTTTGGTCACTAGTCACATAAGCAGGATGTGGGGAGGAGAGAGCATGAGAACAATGGAAATTAAAATGTATAAAAGGGGCAGGACACCCCACTTCCTCAGACACCCAGCTCTGGGGCCCCTTATCTTCAGAGAAGTCTATCTCTGTTCTATCCTTTAAATAAAACTCACTTTCTACACTTGCCACAGTGCTTCTCGAGTGTTCAACTTACATCAGGAAAACAGGACTCAGCCCTGATTCTTGTCATTGATATCAATGGGAAGTGATAGAGTCAGAAATGTGGGGAGAAACTGAAAGGTCTGGAATGGTCCATGTGAAAAGTGGGAGTGAGGAGCCATCTGGAAACAGTATTCCTCATTGAGGCCTGAAGCTTACTGGTTAGAGATCTTGGCTTAAAGGTAGCCTAGTAGGTGTCTGTGTAGCCTAGTGGTAGTCAAAGTTTTTGGAGTTCCTAGCATAAGGAAAGAAGCGAATGAAAGGAATAAAGGAGTTCAACAGTAACAGCCAGGTTTATTCAAGACAAATCTGGGAAGGGGGGCCCAGTGGAGACTGTAACCCATCTTCTACTTACAGCTTGGAGTAGATATAAGGTAAGGAGGGAGGGGGAGTAAGCCATTGCTAGGGGATTGTCAGGGAAGGTTCCTTGTGTTGCCACCTTCATAAGGAACTATGTGTTTTTAGGATTTCAGTCCCGGATGACAATTTCATTTCTTACAATGGAGTGTTTGGGGTTTCTTTGCATGATGAGGGAGTATTGTCTGGGGTTTAGGTCAGGCTGAGTCAGAGTGATCTTGAGGTGACCCTGGATCTAAGATGGAGGCTATGTTTCAAAATGTCATTGCCTAGGTCAAGTTCTACCTAACATCCCTGATTTTTTTCTTTTTATTTTGCAAGAAATGGGTGATGGGAGAAGGGGTGGTGGTATTTCTTACACTACTTCTCACTGAGAGGCGGCCAGCTGAGGACTCCTATAGATGCTGGTATTGAGCAGTTCGAATGGAACTCAGCAGGAGAATGTTCTGGATCTTCTGATCAGTAATGATCCTCTGTAAAAAGGAGATGAATAGCCAAAACAGGGATGGCCCAATGACAAGGCCAATAATTATACAGATAATTAGGAAGAGAAAAGGGGCTAGGCAAGTTCCTGTTCAAGAAGTGGATAAACAGATGTATGATTTCCACATGGGAAGAAGATTCCCTGATTGTAGCTGAGGCAACCAGAGAGGTGATAGGAGACAAGTGGCTTTAGCTGGAGACAGGGTCTTGTCGGAAATTTTAATGTGAGGGTGATGGGTGGCCACTCTGGGCTTGGAGGTAGCCTACACTGTGATTGACTCCTCAAGGAGAAAAGCTGACAGGGAGGTTAGAGGGGAAAGAAAAGCTTTTGATCAGCATAAGAGGAAAAAGGAGGCAAAAGAAATATAGGGAGCTATGGTGGAATTAAAATGAAGGCATTGAATTTGGTTAGGATGTTTTTGCCAAGGATAGGAGTTGGACATCCAAGAATGACTGGGGCATTCTGGTCAGGCTAAATGGCTTTAGCCTAGGGTTTTAATCTGTGGTGGCGGGACTCCATTTTCCAAGGTCTCCATTTTTTTCTGCCTCAGGTAATCTGTCTCCTGCCTCAGTCCCACTTCTAAAGAGGTCCTTGACTGCTGTCAGGTGAAAGGGGTAATAACTGCTCTGGTTCCTTCAAGCTGATGGTGGGAACTGGCTGTGGCAGTCAGGGAATCCTTTCAGAGGGTCTGTCTAGGGGCCTTGATAGAAGCCGGGAGGTAGTTCCATGGAGAGTCATATTCCATGACCATATGGACCTTAATGGACTCTGGGCATCTTACACATCAGGGAAGTTCAGAGGTCCATTATGGAAGTTGGTAGGTGACTGCACAAGGTGTACATGAGGGAAAGGTCATGCTAGGAAACCATAAACAAAGCAAAGCATTATTCAAACAATTAACATAAAAGCCATCAGTGTTTTCAGTTAGCCTCTGAAGACCATGAAGATAGTAACTTATTAGAGCTTAAGGTGTGATCCGACATGTCATTCATTTGGGGGTGGAGGCCATTCAAGGCTTTAGAAACTTCAGTAGAGTTGCCAGAAACACATTTAATTTTTATAATGGCACAGGTGTCCCCTTGAACTGGGGAAAGCCATCTGAATTCTGTAAAGTAGCCCTTTATTGGCATTACCTCTGTGTTAGCTGAAGAATCCCTTTAGCTGTGTCACTTAGGACTTTCTTGGTAAAGTCACTCAGGGCTTTTATGTGCCACATTACATCTTTTAGGTTGATCTGAGGGTAAACATTAGAACTAGACAATCATACCAGTGAAAAACAGATTAACTTTGCCTAAATGGGAGGTGAGGAAAATTTGTGGTCTTAAATGGACTTAGAACAAACCTGTGATTTTGGCAATGTCTTCTTTAATCCATTCTTTTTAACCTCACAGTTTTCTTTATTGTGCATTGCCTGACACAGTTGTACATTTCAAGTTACATGAAAAGAGTAGTTGTAAGGGAGATTCAAGGTTGTGGACTAGAGGGAGGCTACATTCCTTGTCACTCGATGACTCAGGATTCAGACAGTGGAAATACTATTTCTCAGTGAGGCCTCCGTTGTTGCACAGACCGCAATGTGGGAGGAAGGCCTGGTACACCGGCTCACCACCACAACCCAGATGGAGGCCTGAACACCACAATCATGGGAAGGACTCAGTCTACACTCTGAGATCTGAGGAGAAGACCTTTATTTAGGAGAGATGGAGCACTGTCATATAGGAAGCTTCTTCTGCCTTTACTGCATATAACAGTGTCTTTTATATGCTTGCAGTTAAGCTAACCATATATATCAAAGGTCAAGCTTTGTAGTTACTAGCCTATTTGGCAGATTATTGGTTAGTAACAGAAAGTAACAAGCAATTCTGCAAACACAGGAGGTGACAGACGCAGAAGTCACAGAAGAGCTGTTGTACAGACCACAGGAAAACATCCCGTTCACAGAACACAGGACAGGAGGATGGGGCCCTAGTCCCTGAGTGGCCTGAAGGTGTATGCCTTGTTGGCCTCCTTCTAGTGGGCAGGGCAGAACCCTAGTCCCTGAGTGACCTGTTCAGCATGTCTGTCTCCCAACAGAATGCCACATAGGGCTTCTTCCAGGAGACAGGTGCCACACATCACCACCCACCACCCACAGCTTACCCATGACCTGCCACCCAGCTGGGGCCTGGAAGTCCAGTGACAGGGTTCCTGCAGGTTTGGTTACTTGTGGCCTCCTCCATTGTGGAATACCAACCAGGGCCTGGGGTATATTACAGTGTTGTTATATTTTTATTTTTCTCTTTTTCTCTTTTTTTCCTTCTTTTGTTCTTTATTTTATTTTTACTTTGTATATACTTTTCCTCTCACTTATCATTCTCCCTGGATTCTCTTTTTATCTTCTCTCACACTAACAGTCAACCTCTATTAATTTCTCCTTCACTCTTACTATAAATTTTTACTTCTATCTTCTCTCCTCCTCTCTCATAAGCATCACATCCTACACCACTTCCAGTCTCTCTTTGTCCATCATTTGAAATTGTAAACCTTTTTAGCAAACTTACTGGATATATTGTACACAATAATTGAACACATCATTTCTGTTTATTGTGACAAACAGTAGATGCCTTAATAGGAGCTATTTGGTTGAAGGCTGTATTTTGTTTGCATTGATTGCTGTTAATATTTGTCTCCCCCTTAAAGGCAAGTTACTGGAAACATTCAGGGACACTATAAGACTACAGGGTAGACTCTGTACTGCTTCCGATCCAAACCACTAGATGGGAAGACACACAACATGGAAAAAGGGAACAAAGCACCCCAAACAAACCAAGATGCTCCAATAATAGAATGCATTGGCAACACCATAGAAGAAATGTCCAAGAAGGAGTTTAGAATGTACATTGTTAAATTGATCTACAACATAAAGAACAATGTAAGGAGTGAAAAATGGATAAATTTCAGGAGGTGAAAGATCAATAAAGACATAGAGATTGTGAAAAGGAATCAAGCAGAAATTCTCAAAATGAAGGAATAAATAAACCAAATTAAAAATTTAATGGGAAGTATCACCAACAGACTAAACCACTTGGAAGACAGAACTTAGACAATGCAGACAAAATATATAATCTTGAAAATAAAGTTGACCATATAGAGAAGATGATAAGAAATCATGAACAGAATTTCCAAGAATTATGGGATAAAATGAAAAGACCAAATTTAAGATTTATCAGGATAGAAGAAGGCATGGAGATATAAACCAAAGGAATGCACAATCTTTTCAATGACATAATATCAGAAAATTTCCCAAACCTAAAGAATGAAATGGAAAATCAACTACGAGAGGCTTACAGGACCCCAAATATACAAAATTACAGCAGATCCACACCAACGCACATTATAATGAGAATGACTAACCTACAGAATAAGGATACAATTTTAAAGGTTGAAAGAGAAAAATATCAACTTATGTATACAGGGAAACCAATCAGATCTCAGCTGATTTCTCAGCCCAGATCCTCAACAACCAGGAGGTCCTGAAATAATTTATATCAAGTTCTGAAAGAAAATGGATGCCAACCAAGATTTTTATATCCAGCAAAACTAAGCTTCAGATTGGAAGATGAAATAAAAACCTTCCATGATAAACAAAAGTTAAAAGAATTCATAACTAAAAAGCCTGCATGCACTACAGAACATTTGCAACAAAGTATTTCATGAGGATGAAATTTAAATAAAAAAAACAGTGAAAACTCATCAATCAAAAGACACAGACTGGAAGATTGGATTAAAAAGCAAGACCCAATAATATGCTGTCTCCAAGAGACTCACCTTATAGGCAAAGGCATCCACAGACTGCAGGTGAAAGGATGAGAAAAAACATATCACTCACATGGATCCCATAAACAAGCAGAGGTTTCTATCCTTATATCAGATAAAGTGGACTTCAAGCCAAAATCAATCAGAAAGGACAAAGAAGGACATTTCATACTGCTTAAGGGAATTATATATAAGCAAGACTTAAGAGTTGTAAATATTTATGCCCTAAACAATGGCCCATCCATGTACATCAAACAAATCCTTCTCAATTTCAGGAATCAAATAGACTACAACACAATAATACTGGGTGACTTTAACACACCACTCTCACTGGATATATCTTCCAGACAAAAACTAAAAAAGAAACTATAGAACTAAATAATTCAATCAATAATTTAAACTTAATGGACATATATATAATATTTCATCCATCAAAAGGTGAATACACTTTCTTCTCAGCAGCACATGAATCCTTCTCTAAATAGATCATATCAAATGTCACAAAGCAACTCTTAGCAAATACAAAAAAATAGAGATAATACCCTGTGTTCTATTAGATCATAATGGAATGAAATCAGAAATCAATGATACGATAAAAAATAGAAGCTACTCTAATACCTGGAGACTAAATAATATGCTACTGAATGACAAATGGATAGCAGAAGAAATCAGGGATGAAGTAAAAATATATTTCGAGGTAAATGAGAACACCGATACAACATATCAAAATCTCTGGGACACTATGAAGGCAGTGCTTAGAGGAAAGTTAATTCCATTGAGTTCATTCATTAAAAGAACAGAAAGTCAATGAATAAATGACCTAACATTGTATCTCAAAGCCCTAGTAAAAGAGGAACAAATCAACACCAAAAGCAGAAGACAGGAAATAATTAAAATTGGAACTGAAATCAATAAAATTGAAACAAAAGAAATAATTCAAAAAATAGACAAAACATAAAGCTGGTTCTGTGGGAAGTCATTCTTATTTAGCAGAATTAGACTAGGTTGAGCCATGTGACGCAGACGCCTGGCTTCTAGGAACTCCCGGGAGGCAAGTGGCGCTGCATGGGAGTGGTTTCCTGTCTCTTTCTGGAATTATCCCTTAAGAGAATGGCTTCCCTAACTCACCCTATCCTGTCCATCACAGAAGAAGCTCCTGGATCCTTGGCCACTTTTACCTGTCTGTCTATAAATAAAAGAGAGTAGGGCTACTGGTTGTTGAACGTTGTAAGAGGCCATTGCTGGTATGGCCAGACCTGTCACACCCCTTCTCATTTAAAGAGTATTGGTTCTTTTTTTAAAATTAATTAATTATTTTTTTTATTAGTCCTTTTTAATTATACATGACAGTAGAGCCCATTTTGATATAATTATAGAGCAGGGAATATACCTTTTCTTTCACAATGTAGATTCACACGATTCATATAATCTTACATATACATAGGGTAATACTGTCTGTCTTAGTCTATTTTTCCTTCCCCCACCCCCTCCCATCCCATTTTCTTCTACACCATCCATACTTCATTCTTTTCTTATCCCCCCCCATAATTCCCTCCCTCCATTATGTATCAGCATCCACTGATCAGAGAAAACATTTGACTTTTGGTTTTTTGGGTTTGGCTTATTTCACTTAGCATGATATTCTCCAACTCCACCCATTTACCAGCAAATGCCATAGTTTTATTCTCCTTTATGGCTGAGTAATATTCCCTTGTGTATATATACCACAGTTTCTTTATCCATTCTTCCACTGAAGGGCATTTAGGTTGGTTCCACAATCTAGTTATTGTGAATTGAGCAGCTATGAACATAGATGTGGCTGCATCCCTATGCTTTGCTGATTTTAAGACCTTTGGGTATAAACCGAGGAGTGGGGCCACGTCCGCACTGCCAGCGCTGCAGATTCGGAAGGCGAATGCACACCTGGCTGCAGTTCATGGCGCACAGTGGAGCTGGAGGCGGGGCTGGACACCTGGGAGCACATGGTGAGGGCCCAAGCAGAGCACCTGGCCCTCCAAGACCAGCAGTTGTGCGCCGCCCTGGACGAGCTGAGCCATTCCAAAGATCATGAGATTGCCGCTCTCCAGGAGCAGCTGCTGACCTCCGAGGCCACTGTCCACAGCCTGCACGCTGCTGTGCACCAGAGGGATGAACTCATCTGGTAGCTGTAGCCCCGGCTCAAGCTGCTGCAGGACATTTGTCACCGGCGGTCCCTCTTGGTCGCACTGCTGGCTGACCTGGCTGAGGCCGAGCATCTGGGGCCCTTGCCAGCCAGTGACCCAGGCCATCTGCTCCCTGGTGGTCCTGGTCCACCGCTTGCCAATAGCACTGGTGAGAAGGTGGACCAGAACCATCTCCAGCCTACGATGTTTGGGACCACAGTGTGAGCCTCAGAGCAGATTCCAGAAAGAATGCAAAAAGCCCCACTGGGGATTGCCACTGCCATGGGTGTCCTCAGGGATCGCCAGTATCAAGGGGACCCGGGCAGAGCCATGACCCTTTCCAAGCATCAGAACAATCTAAAAAGGCTAAGTTTCCAATTGGGTGCACAGGCCAAATGCAGATGTTTAATCTGACAAGTTAAAACAAACATCAAAACTCTGAATCCTCTCATTCTTGTTGAAGAACTGCCAATGCTTACATGAAGAGCTGGCTATCTGTCTTCAGACCTGGCCAGCCTCATCTGGCTCTGAGTCCAGGGTGCCCTTTTAACCGACAAGTCAGCAAGGACTGAGGAGTGGTCTGTTTCAGCTGGAAAGGTCGGTGGCCATTCACAGCCCAGGGTATGGTGTGGTTTTCCTGCCTGGCATCCAATAGTGACCCTCAGTGCAGTGAGAGTGGCCCCATTTTCCACTCTGGATGAATAAGAGAGCGGCTGTTTGTATAGAGGGAAGGCAGGCTAGGGCCTGTCTGCTCAAGAATAAACCATCTGCTTTCAAAAAAAAAAAAGACCTTTGGGTATAGACTGAGGAGTGGGATAGCTGGGTTAAATGGTGGGTCCTTTCCAAGTTTTTTGAGGAATCTCCATACTGCTTTCCAGAGTGGCTGTACCAATTTGCAACTCCACCAGCAATGTACAAGTGGGCCTTTCTCCCCACAGCCACACCAACACTTATTGCTTATGTTCCTGATAAAAGACATTCTAATTGGAGTTAGATGAAATCTTAGGGTGGTTTTAATTTTCATTTCTCTAATTACTAAAGATGATGAGCACTTTTTCATATATTTGTTGATCACCTGTATATCATCTTCTGTGAAGTGTCTGCCCAGTTCCTTAGCCCATTTATTGATTGGGTTCTTTGTAGTTTTGGTGTAAAGTTTTGTAAGTTCTTTATAAATTTTGGAGATCAGTGCTCTGTCTGAAGTGTGTGTGGAAAAGACTTTTTCCCACTCTGTAGGCTCTCTTTTCACATTCTTGATTGTTTCTTTTGCTGAGAAAAAGCTTTTTAGTTTGAATCCATCCAATTTATTGATTCTTCCCTTTATTTCTTGCACTCTGGTGGTCATGTTGAGAAAGTCTGGTCCTAAGCCAATATGAAGAAGATTCGGGCCTACTATTTCTTCTATTTGGCGAGGAGTCTCAGGTCGAATTCCTAGATCCTTTTTTTTTTTTTTTTTTGGTACTGGGGATTGAACCCAGGGGCACCCCACCACTGAGTCACATCCCCAGCCCTATTTTGTATTTTATTTAGAGACAGGGTCTCACTGAGTTGCCCAGAGCCTCGCTAAATTGCTGAAGCTGGTTTTGAACTCGCGATCCTCCTGCCTCAGCCTCCCAAGTGCTGGGATTACAGGCATGCGCCACTACACCCGGCTGAATTCCTAGATCCTTGATCCATTTTGAGTTGAGTTTTGTACAGGGTGTGAGATAGGGGTTTAATTTCATTTTATTGCATATGGATTTCCAGTTTTGCCGGCACCATTTGTTGAAGAGGCTATCTTTCCTCCATTGTATGTTTTTGGCACCTTTGTCTAGTATGAGATAACTGTACTCATGTGGGTTTGTCTCTGGGTCTTCTATTCTGTACCATTGGTCTACCTATCTATTTTGGTGCCAATAACATGCTGTTTTTATAACTATTGCTCTGAGTAGAGTTTAAGGTCTGGTATTGTGATACCTCCTGTGTCATTCTTCCTGCCCAGGATTGTTTTGGTTATTCTGGGTCTTTTGTTCTTCCAGATGAATTTCAGGATTGTTTTTTCTATTTCTGTGAGGAATGTCATGGGAATTTTTATTGGAATTGTGTTAAATGTCTATAGCACTTTTGGAAGTATGGCCATTTGGATTATATTGATTCTGCCTATCCAAGAACATGGAAGATCTTTCCATCTTGTAAGGTCTTCCTCAATTTCTTTCTTTAATGTTCTGTAATTTTCATTGTAGATGTCTTTCACCTCTTTTGTTAGATTGATTCCCAAATATTTTATTTTATTTGAGGCTATTTTGAACAGAGTTGTTTTCTTCATTTCACTTTCAGATGATTCATTGCTTATGTAGATAAATGCATTTGATTTATGTGTATTTATTTTATATCCTATTTTGATGAATTCATTAATTAGGTCTAAAAGTTTCCTGTGGAGTTTTTTGGATCCTCTAAATATAGGATCATGTCATCAGCAAATAGTGACGACTTGAGTTCTTCTTTTCCTATTCGTATACCTTTAATTTCTGTGGTCTGTCTAATTGTTCTGGCTAGGATTTCCAGCACAATGTTGAATAGAAGTGGTGACAGTGGGCATCCCTGTCTTGTTCCAGTTTTTAAAGGGAATGTTTTCAGTTTTTGTCCATTAAGAATGATGTTGGCAGTGGGCTTAGCATAAATAGCCTTTACAATGTTGAGGTATGTTCCTATCATCCCTATTTTTTCTAGTGCTTTGAGCATGAAGGGGTGTTGTATTTTGTCAAATGCTTTCTCAGCATCTATTGATATAATCATATGATTCTTAACCTTAAGTCTATTGATGTGATGAATTACATTTATTGATTTCCGGATGTTGAACCAACCTTGCATCCCTGGGATAAACTCCACTTGATCAGGGTGCATTATCTTCTTAATATGTTTTTGTAAGCAATTTGCCAGAATTTTGTTAAGGATTTCTGCATCTATATTCATCAGAGATATTGGTCTAAAGTTTTCTTTTCTAGATGTGTCTTTGTCTGGTTTTGGTATCAGAGTGATACTAGCTTCATAGAATGAATTTGGAAGGGTTCCCTCCTTTTCTATTTCATGAAATACTTTCAGGAGTATTGGTATAAGTTCTTCTTTGGAGGTCTTGTAGAACTCAGCTGAGAATCCATCTGGTCCCGGGCTTTTCTTGGTTGGTAGGCTTTTGATGGCTTCTTCTATTTAATTGCTTGAAATTGATCTGTTTAAATCGTGTATGTCCTCCTGGTTCAGTTTGGGAGGATCATATGTCTCTAGAAATTTGTTGATGTCTTCAAGATTTTCTATTTTGTTGGAGTATAGGTTTTCAAAGTAGCTACTAATTATGCTTTATATTTCAATGATGTCTGTTGTGATATTTCTTTTATCATCATGAATTTTAGTAACTTGAGTTTTCTCTCTCCTTCTCTTTGTTAGTGTGGCTAAGGGTTTGTCTATTTTGTTTACTGTTTCAAAGAACCAACTTTTTGTTTTTTCAATTTTTTTGAATTGTTTCTTTTGTTTCAATTTCATTGATTTCAGCTCTGATTTTAATTATTTCCTGTCTTCTACTTTTGGTGTTGTTCTGTTCTTCTTTTTCTAGGGCTTTGAGATGTAAGGTTAGGTCATTGAGTTGTTGACTTCTTATTCTTTTCTTGAATGTACTCAATGCAATGAATTTTCCTCTTAGTTCTCGTTTCATAGTGTCCCAGAGATTTTGATATGTTGTATCATCACTTTCATTTACCTCTAAGAATGTTTTTATCTCCTCCCTGATGTTTTCTATTATCCATGCTTCATTCAATAGCATATTATTTAGTCTCCAGGTGTTGGAGTAGTTTTTGTTTTTTATTTTGTCATTGATTTCTAATTTCATTCCATTATGATCCAATAGAATACAAGGTAGTATCTCTACTTCTTTGCATTTACTAAGGGCTGCTTTGTGGCATAACATATGGTCTATTTTAGAGAGGCACCCATGTTCTGCTGAGAAGAAAGTGTATTCACTCATTGATGGATGGAATATTCTATATATGTCTGTTAAGTCTAAGTTATTCATTGTGTTATTGAGTCCTATGGTTTCTTTGTTTATTTTTTGCTTGGTAGATCTGTCCAGTGGTGACAGTGGTGTGTTAAAGTCACCCAGAATTATTGTGTTGTGGTCTATTTGATTCCTGGAATTGAGAAGGATTTGTTCGATGTACATGGATGGGTCATTGTTTGGGGCATAAATATATATGATTATTATGTCTTCTTGACTTATTATTCCCTTCAGCAGTATGTAATGTCCTTATTTATCCCTTCTCACTAACTTTGGCTTGAAGTCCACTTTATCTGATATAAGGATGGAAACCCCTGCTTTTTTACTAAGGCCTTGTGCATGATAGGTTTTTTCCCATCCTTTCTCCTTTAGTCTGTGGATGTCCTTTTCTATGAGATGAGTCCCTTGAAGGCAACATATTGTTGGGTCTTTCTTTTTAATCCAGTCTGCCAGTCTATGTCTTTTGATTGATGAGTTTAGGCAGTTAACATTCAGGGTTATTATTGAGATATGATTTGTAACCCCAGTCATTTTGGCTTAGATTTGGTTTCTAACTTGACTTGGTTTCTCCTTTAATTGGCTTTTCTTTTAGGATAGTTCCTCCCTTTGATGACTTACATTGTTGTTTTTCGTTTCTTCCTCATGGAATATCTTGCTGAGAATGTTCTGTAGCACAGGCTTTCTATGTGTGAATTCCTTTAACTTTTGTTTGTCATGGAAGGATTTTATTTCGTCTTCAAATCTGAAGGTTGGTTTTGCTGGATATAGGATTCTTGGTTAGCAACCATGTTCTTTCAGAGCTTGAAATATATAGTTCCAGGCTCTTCTAGCTTTTAGGGTCTGGGCTGAGACATCTGCTGATATCCGTATTGGTTTCCCCCTGTATGTAATCTGTTTCTTTTCTCTCACAACCTTTAAAATCCTATCTTTATTTTGTACATTAAGCATTTTCATTATAATGTGTCTTTGTGTGGATCTGCTGTAATTTTGTGCATTCGGTGTTCTGTAAGCCTCCTGTAGTTGAGTTTCCATTTCATTCTTCAGGTTTGGGAAATTTTCTGATATTATTTCATTGAATAGGTTGTTCATTCCTTTGGTTTGTATCTCTGTGCTTTCCTCAATCCCGATAATTCTTAAATTTGGTCTTTTCATGATATCCCATAGTTCTTGTAAGTTCTGTTCATGATATCTTACCATCTTCTCTGTTTGGGCAACTTTATTTTCAAGATTCAATATTTTGTCTTCATTGTCTGAGGTTCTGTCTTCTAAGTGATCTAGTCTGTTGGTGATGCTTTCATTGAGTTTTTAATTTGGTTTATTGTTTCCTTCATTTCAAGGATTTCTGTTTGGTCCTTTTTCAGAATCTCTGTTTCTTTGTTGAAGTGATCTTTTGTTTCCTGTAGTTGCTCTTTCAGCTGCTTATTGGAATGGTCAATCATTGCCTGTGTTTACTCTTTTAACTCATCATTTGCTTCTCTGATCATTTAAATCATACTCTGAATCATTTAGTTCATACTCTGAACTCCTTTCCTGGCATTTCTTCTACCATGCTGTCATTGAATTCTATTAGTGTAGAATCTTGGTTTGTTTGGAACACTTTCCTCCCTTGTTTTTTCATGTTGTTCATGTATCTTCCCCTCTAGCAATGCAGATCTAGGGTACTATAGTTTCTGCCCTATAGGCTTATAGTGACTCTACAGTTCTGAAACCTCTTCTTTAATGGGGGGGGGGGGAATCAATATTAGCAACACCCAGTACAGACAATATGCAGCTGTAATCAGAATAGCCCCTATGAAGACTATTGTTACAGTAGTCTTTTTGTTACAATATTGTTATAATATTGTCATAATAAACAGAGAGGATGAGTTCAATTATTATCTATAGTATAACAAACAGATTTGCAATGAGAAGTACAGTTTCTAATGGAGGACAAAGAGGATAGGGAGAGGTGTAGGCTGTAACTGTTAATAGTGAAAGAAAAGAGTATGAAGGAGTTCTAGATCATAGGAAGAGTGAAAGTGTAGTCAGAAGAAGTTGGTTGTTAGCATGAGAAAAGTGAGAAAAAGCCCTTGAGGAAAGAGGTAAACAAAAGGAAAGTAGAGAGCAAGAAAAGTAAAAAAATAAAAATTTAAAAGTCTTCACAAAGGAGAAAAAAAAATCTACACTATAACAATCATATCCTATTCAAACCTCCCAGTCTTCAGTAGCCTGAGGCATGAGAGGTACCTGACAATGAGCTTCCCGTCTCCAGCGGGCGTCTCAGGATGGGATTTGCCCCACCTAATGACAGTTTCCCCTTCACAGATCATCCAAGATGGCTGCATTGGCTTCCAAACGTGTTGGCAAATGGGGAGATGCAGCCTAGGACATGGGCACCGAGTCTGTGTAGGGTGCAGTCGGTCAGGCTGGGCCTCTATAGGTGATGTGTTGTCAGTCAAGCTGGGAGGTCCTGGAGGCTGGGTGCTGTTAGTAGGGCTGGCAGTCCTGCAGCTCCTGGCTTTTCCCCAAAATGGTGGCAGCCACTTGTAACCAAACCTGCGGTACTGTGATGGTGGACTTCCAGGCAACAGCAGGCAGCTGGCGATCCCCTGACAGTCTGCAGGCTCCGCAGGCTACTGGCAGACGATCGGCAGATGAATCTTGGTTGGTGGGCGATGGGTAGATGAAAGGCAGGTGATGGGCAGGTCAGAGGCAGGCAAACAGGCAAGTGACGGATGACAGGTGGCGGTCACTGAGCAATCTGCACTCAAATGTAGTTGCTGCACTGGTAGACTGCGGGTGATTGAGGTAGACAGACGTGGTAAACAGTAGGGGATCAATGAGGAGTAAAGACTGCTTCACAGAGAAACAGATTTTCCTCTGTTTGAATCCTGAGTTAGGGAGCGACAAGGAACGCAGCCTCCCTCTAGTCCGCCATCTTGGATCTCCTCGCCTTTTTTTTAATGTCCATATGTGAGTGTGTTTTGGTTATACTCTCCTGCTAGGTATTGACAAACTTGGTCAAAATTGATCTTTTTCCTATGTAGTCTTAGGGTCAGCTGAGATTCCTCAGAGATCACACTTGGGAACTTGTCAGAAGCCTAGCCTTCCTCTATCAGTTGTGCCATCTGCTGAGCTAAGTCAGGCAGGGTCTTGCTGACCCTATGTGGCTTCCTTTGGAAGCATCAGGGACATTTCCCTCTCCAGTGACTTTCCTCTTTGCAGAATGTGCAGTGCTTGCCTTTCTGTTCTCTTGGGTCCTCTCAGTTCCACTGATCAGGAGTTTGAGGTGACTCACCAGAATTCACAAAACATTAGTCAGGGGGCTGGGGTTGTGGCTCAGTGGTAGAGTGCTCACCAGGCATGTGTGAGGCACTAGGTTTGATCCTCAGCACCACATAAAATTAAATAAATAAATAAATAAATAAATAAATAAAAATACTGTGTCCATCTGCAACTAAAACATATATTTTAAAAAAAAAGCAAACAAAAAAATATTGGTCTATATCTATAAAAGCTGCAGGGTCCCTCAGTGCAGGGTAAAGTCATAGGAATTGACCAGGACTTGAAGGTCTGTATGGTCTGATTTTTTTTTCCCCATTAGCTATCCAGTTGCTCCTCCAACACCTTCCAAAGACCCCTCTCCAACCTGCTTCACAGTTGTCTAAACACCAGTTTCAGCTCCAGCTCTGAGTCCTTGCTCTGCCACACTCCCCTACCCTCTGTCCCAGGAGGTCCTTTCTCTCCTCTCTGGTGATCTAAATCCTATCTGAACTCTAGGAATTAGTTCTAGAACAGGAATCCCTTGAGGCTTCCCCAAGTACTCTAGCCATGTTGATCTTTCCCTTCTCTGACCTTTCAGAACTCTGTCTTTTCATGCATTTTGGCATAACATCAAGGTTAAGAGAGGGAATTTGGGCTGGGGATATAGCTCAATTGGTAGAGTGCTTGCCTTGAAAGCACAAGGCCCTGGGTTCAAAAAAAAAAAAAAAAGAGTGGGGGTTTGGAGTCAGAGTGCCTGTATTTTAATCCAGTCTCCATTGCTACTAGCAATAAATTGGACAATTTATTTTAACTCTCTGTGCCTTAGTTACTTATTCTCTAGAATGGAAATGATAATGGTGTCTACTTCATAGAGTAGTTGGGAGGATTAAATGAGTCAAACATATAAAGAATTTAGAGTAGAGGTGCCTGGCATATTATAAACACCGAACTCCATGTTGGTTTATGTAGTACTATCATATAAATAAGTTGTAAATTCCTAAAGGCCAGGAACTGTAACCAAGCACTTAGTTACACAAATGGTAGCTAAGAACTACACAACTGTGGATTGGATCAGTTTAAGTCAGATAAGTAACGTTGTGTGATTTGTGGTCTATTTCAGTGAGTACCTTTTCTGTTGCCCTTTCACTGTGTGTACCAGGGTTCTTTGTTTGACATGAACAGAAAACAACTCTAGCTAACTTAAACAGAAAAAAGTGTTTAAGGATTTGAAGGGCAGTGTAAAGAACTGGGTGCAGACCAGGGCAGGAAAATGGCAGCCCTAGAGTCCAGGAGGCAGGAATGAGTGAACATTGCCTGCTCAAAGTTCAAAGTCCAGCGAAAGAATTCAGGAACTCTAGTTGGATCCTTGCACACACCCTGGATGAAAGTTATTGAAAAAAAGTAAAACCTGTTTCCAGTAAAGATTTTGTGGGGAAAGTTGTTAATTAAAGAGTAAAGAGAAAGTTCACTCTGTCTTTTCTCTGGGACAGGAGCTGAGCACCGTGTGGAAGGTGAGCACTTCTGTCTGGCTGGTTCACTCTCTACCTTTAGTTGTAAGACTTGGGTCTGAAGAGGGTATGCCAAGTACAAGTGAGTACTCACAGGTGCTTTTGACATCAAAGATGTTGTTGGGTATCATGTACCCACTGCTATGATAGGCTAATGGGGGCATTCAGCTCCATGGTGTTCATACATTACCATAGTGCATTTTTCAAGACTAAAAAATTCCAAACGGTATTTGTCAATTTTCCTTTCTCCTAGAAATGGAACTTAATCTATTCTCCCTTTGAGAGTGGACTGGAATTCACTGAGGAAGGGGGGGTAGGGGGAGGGGGAAGAAGGGGAAGAGAGAGAGAGAAAGAGGAAGAGAGAGAGAAAGAGGGAGAGAGACTACAGTAATATAAGGTGATAAGATTAGGGAAAACTGAAATTGGATAAAGAGTACATAAACAGAGTATCTTTGTAACTTTACTGCAGATCTAAAGTTCTTCCAAAACAAGAAGTTCATAAACTAAAAAGGTATATCTGTCATAATTAAAATATGTAAAAATATGACTGTAAAAATACATAAAGATGGAAAAAATTATAAAAATAATTGTGATTCTGTTGAAATGATAGAATTATGGAATGATTTCCTTCATATTGGCTTACTGAAATATCTGGAAATTAGTCAATTATTTAAAAAGTTAATTTTGGAAGTTTGTTTTGTTTTAAGGAAAAAGTCTTCCCTTGAAATAGAGAGGGAATATGCAAAAATGTATTTGACTCTGGTATGGAGCTCTCCTCATGTGGTCTTATTATTTACTATGTTTCCTACGAGAATGGAATGAATGAATGATTGCAAGTTAGCCATTTGAATGTAAGGGATTGCCTGTTCCAGTTGGAGGTAGGTGGAGAGATAAAATGACCATTATTTTAAAGTAAACTCCAAACTTTATTCAGATTTTACCAGTTTTCCCACTAATGTCCTTTTTCTGTTTCCGGGGTCCTATCCAGGAAACTGCATTGCATTTAATCATCGTGTCACCCTAGTCTCTTCCAGTCTGTGACAATTTCTGTCTTTCCTTGTTTTTCATGACCTTGACAGTTTTGAGGAGTTTTAGTCTAGTATTTTGTAGAAAGTTCCTCAAGTTGGGTTTGTCTTATACCTTTCTTATGATTAGACTGAAGGGTTAGGGTTTCCTAAAGGCCAGGTGAAATTCTTCCTTGAAGAACATGTATCACTCCTTCTCTATTTATATCACCATAGACTCATCTGTATTTGACATATACTTTTCCTCCATTTTTAATTTAACATTGAAAGATTTTCCCCATGATCTTTGTAACTATCTTTTCTCCCCTTAGTGTTCCATTTTTATTGTTTTGCAGCAGAATCCCAACATAAAATTAATTGCAAATATAAAGAGGAACAGGTGCTTAAATACAAATGAAGACATGATTCTTTTCTTTTAAATTATTTGTTTAAAAGAAAAGAACTAGGAGTTCTACAAATGTCTACAAGTGGACTCTAGGCCTGAGTGGAGGTGCCTCACCCAAACTAATGTCATGATCCCCGCCCCTACCACCACCCTAATCAATACATGGAATCAGAATGCCAGTGGTAAAACATGATCACAATGAGCCCCTTTTCAAGAGCCTTCCCCAGTCCTCTACAGACAAGATCTGGCCAGGACAAAAACAACTGGACTTTCTTGAATGTCAGCAGTTTATAATAGTTAAGTATTCTACATGATGCTTTTGGTTCCTTGATAACCATCATTTTCATCATTGCATCTATTATCAGATGTTTTCCCTCATTACCTTTTTATTCTTATAATGATGCAGTAAACATTTCTTGAAACAATGTTCTATATATTCTTTATTATTATATGCAGGGTTGTGAATATAACATATAATATATATAATATGTATATATAATACATAATAATATATTATATACATAATACATATATACATGTAATATATATAATATATATTATAATATATATTATATTCACAGCCCTGGCATAGTGTCCAGCACACAGAAATATCAACAGATATTTATGTGGGATGGGTGGATGGATGGATGGGTGAATGAATGAGTGGATGGATAGATGGATGGATGGATGTTGGGCTGGCATCCCAGTGGTATTTTTTCCTTTTGAACAGTCTTTTCATTCTTGGCCTATGAAAATCTCAATTAAATGTAGGGAACAGATGCTTGAGAATTTCCTGGAAATGAAGCATTGGCTTTTCTGGAAATGAAACATCTGGAAATGAAGCATCTGTTAAATAATCAACAAAGAGCTTTAGCACAAAGTAAAGATTTTATACTGTGGGTTATTTTCCTATCTGGTTAGAAAACACTTGAACATTTATTTGATCAGCTTTAGCAGTCTCTTTCTCACAGGACTTTACCATTCTCCTCTCAGCTTAAATTGTAGTTTTTAAGTCCTTAGAGTGCTCTTAGGGCATATAAATGTCATCTTGTCTCCTGGTTTAGTACCTGGTAAGGAAAAAACTGGAAGATTAATAATAAAATCAGTGAAGGACATTTGGAATGCATCTTCCCTGATAATGACTGTTGGACAAAACATAGCAGAAGCTGCTCCAAACAAAGTAACTGAGGAAGGAGGAGATGGGAAAGGAGGACACATTCATCGAGATCTGGGAGAGTAACTCAGGAGGCTGAGGTAGGAGGATCACGAGTTCAAAACAAGCCTCAGCAACCTATCAAGGCCCCCTCTCAAAATAAAATATAAAATAAAGGGCTGGGGATATAGCTCAGTTGGTTGAGTGCCCCTGGGTTCAATTCCTGATACCAATAAATAAATAAATTAATTAATTAATTAATAAAAAGATTTGGGGAAGTAACCATTGCCGTGACAAAAACAGAAAATAAGAGAGCTGAGATCCCAGTAGCTTGGGAGGCTGAAGCAGGAGGATCACAAGTTCAAAGCCAGCCTCAGCAACTTAGGCCCTAAGCAATTCAGTGAGACCCTGTCTCTAAATATTTTACAAAAAAGGGCTGGGGATATGGCTCAGTGGTTAAGTGTCCCTGAGTTCAATCCCCATACAAAAAAAAAAAAAAAAAAAAAAAAAAAAAAGAGCAGAGAGCAGAGGAACTTAGAAGGAAAGTGAAGAACAATCCTGTCCCTTGTCCCACAATGTATTTCAAATCATTTTATTTCCATTGCAAGGAAGGGAGGAAAAAACATTGTAAGAATAGAATATTTCCCAAGTGTTTCTCCCCTTCTTCTCCAGGAATAGTCAAGCCTATTCATATAGAAACATGATCACCAGGTGAGCCCACATGTACTCTGAATGGAGGTACCCACTGAGTTTGTCTACTGTAGTCCCCCATGGATCCCTGATCTAGGAAATAACAGCAGGGACACATTTAAGGACAGATCATTCAATCAGAGCAGAGATTCCAAGGTCGGTCTGCTTCATATTTATCTCAAATTTGGGTGAATGTTCTATTCAAGCTCTTTTTGAGAGAAAGAAGTCAGTTGAGCTAATAGTAACACAGTAGAGGAAAATTATTATATACACCCATATGGCTAAGCGGTAAATTGAGAAAACCATTTGACTTCACAACCCAGGGACTACACAGGAAAGGAAGGCAGCAGGAAGAGTATATGCAAGCTGTACCTGTTGGGGCCTTCTTTCTGCCTAAGATCTCAGTATGGGTTCTTCTGACTGAATTGAAAATGGCTTATGCTGGGTCTTTGGGAGTCTCACGGGCAGTTAAGGGACAGATATACAAGTCTTCCTTACGCTTGTTGTGTAAAGACATTCATGTTGGCATCTAGTTTGAATTTTTTTAACACTGTATAGTGTGCTGTTTTGATATACATACATACTTGTGAAATGCTTAAAGTAAGCTAGTTAATGTATTCATTACTAGTTTGAATTTCTTTATTTGTTCTAATTAGCTATACATGATAGTAGAATGTATTCTGACAGATTATACATATATGGAGTATAACTTCTCATTCTTCTAGTTGTACATGATGTAGAATTACATTGTTTGTGAAATCATATATGCACATAGGATAGTAACGTCTAATTCATTCTACCCTCTTTCCTTTTCCCATTTCCCCTCCCTTCCCTTCATTACCCTTTTTCTAATGGAAAGTACTTCTATTCTTCCCTAACTACTCCCCCATTTTTTGTGAAATTAGCATCCATATTTCAGAGGAATTTCTGTACATGCTAAATAAAAAAAAAGGCTGGGAGGTGATGGATGGGTGAAGAGAAAAGATAACTTTTTCTTTTTCTTTTTCTTTTTTTTTTGGTACTGGGCATTAAACCCAGGGGTGCTTCACTATTGAGCTAATTTGCTGAGACTAGCCTTGAACTTGTAGTCCTCCTGCCTCAGTCTCCCAAGTTGCTGGGATTACAGGCATCCACCAACAAGCCTTCCTTGTTTTTCCACTACTGCTGCTGGGGCTGAAGCAGGGTTTTGTGCTTGCTATGAAACCTGCAGCTTCAGGCAGAAGGGAGAGGCTGATTTCTGTTCTGTAGTGGGCCAGTGGGGTGAGAAAACCACTTGGGAACTATGGATGTCACTGAAAGGTGGGAAATTCCCAGGGCATGAGAGAAAAGGATAGACTTCCTGAAGGCCTGCTTGCTGCCTAAAGTTTATAGGTGATTGAGACTACAGTGATGAACCCTGAACACTGAGGAGTTAGACTTGGATCTGCTATAGCCTTGCAGAAGGTTTCTCCCATTTAGCACCTAGATGCTAAGCACCTTCCTGTCATTTAGGGTTTATTTTAACCCACTAGTTTTCACCTCGCTGGTTCTGGAATGGGGTATACTCCAAAGCCAAAGGAAGCTGCTTCCTGTCTCTCCTCCAGAAGTCAGTCACAGGATAGAGGCAGGGGAATATTTAGCACATCCTTGTGTTCTCCCTGCTCCTAGAGTAGTGCTAGGCTGATCCTTTCTATTCACACTCATCTTTTATCCCAAGAGCATCAGTCTCACGGGGGGAAGCATGGGCCATCTGGTAGCTGTTGTCATTAAAACTTTAAAAGTAAGCAGTTAGATAACCTGGATATCAGATATGGGAAAGAGACTGTAGCTGACCAGAGCAGAAAAGGTCACAGATTATGGAGAGCAGTGATCTCTTTCTCTCATACTTTAAGCCAAAAGTTCAAAGGAAAGAGGAAGCAGGGTTGGGCCTTACCTTCCTTAACCAGCTGCTGTAAAAATCACACCTGAGCTGGGTGCGGTGGCTCATGCCTATAATCCCAGTGTCTTGGGAGACTGAGGCAGGAGGATTTTGAGTTCAAAGCCAGCCTCATCAAGTTATGAGGCACTTAGCAACTCACCAAGACCCTATCTTTAAATAAAATATTTAAAAAGGGCTGTGGATGTGGCTCAGGGGTTAAACACCTCTGGGTTCAATCCCTGGTATCAACAACAACAACAACAAAATCACTCCTGCTGCACCATTACTGGACAGAGTAACCCTATACACAGTCGAGGCCACAGAAAAGAATGAATAGCACAGGCAATACCACGAAGGATGACTGCTCAGTTCACAGTTCCTTTGAACGTGTGCCCCCAATACTAATGCGTTAGTTCCCAATATAGCTGTTACTCTGTGGTCTGCTTTAGTGACAACAGACTCAAGGGAAAGTCTGCAAATTCTGCAGCTGACATTCCCAGAGCCGCCTTCAACTCTGCCCTTCCTGAGACTTGGATGATCCTCCTAAGAGTCTACAGTTTATCCTTTGTTCTGCAATATCCTTCCCCCAGCCTTTTTTTCCTGCTTAAACATGTCAGAATCTGAGCAGAACATTTGGACATGTTTTTAGAGGTTTTGGGGTAATGAGGTGGCAGTGATAATACCAAGTCCAATCCAATATAATTTCTCTCCTGAACTATTTGAGTCATTTCCCCAAAACATCTGCTTTTACCCTTGACTCTGCAAAGATGCTGACATTTTAATTAGATCAATCATTCCTCTGAACCAAACTCTTCAATTGCTTTCCAAGTGTTTTAGTTTGAGATGCTGCAGCAAAATACCATTAGCTGGGTGGATTATGCAACAAATATCTATTTCTCACAGTTATTGAGGTTGGGAATCAAAAATCTAGGTGCCAGCAGGATTAAGTTCTTAGGACTCTCTCCTTCCACAGAAATTTGTCTTTTTCCTGTGTCTCTCATGGTGGAAAGAGAGCTACCTACCTGTCTGAAGCCCTTCTCTCTCTTCTCTTAAACCTCATTGGGACTTGGGAGAAGCATCACTTTCTTAGGAGCCTTATCTGTCACCAGTCTAAATTAGGTCCCCTTGAAATTATTTTTTAAAAACAGAATCTCCAGCCAGGCATGGTGGTACATGCCTGTAATCCCAGTGGTTTGGAGACTAAGGCAAGAGGACCATGAGTTCAAAGCCAGCATCAGCAGCTTACAAGGTCCTAGCAACTGAGCAAGACCTTGTTTCTAGATAAAATATAAAAAAGGGATGGGGATGTGGCTCAGTGGAAAAGTACTTCGGCTCATTTCCTGGTTCCAAAAAACAAAAACAAAAGCCAGAATCTCCTCTTTTCCTTTGTAGCTCTTAGTCAAGCTTATATTGTTGTCCCTTCAGTATCTGCAGGGGATTGGTTCAAGGATCCCCTCCAAATCCAAGATGCTCAAATAACCTTATATAAAATGGTACAGAATTTGGTATAGTACACACATTCTTCTGAGTATTTTAAATTCTCTCTAAATCACTTAAAATACCTAACACAATGTAAATGCTGTGTAAATAGAGTATTTTATTTATTTATTTATTTATTTATTTATTTATTTATTTATGGAACCAGGGATTGAACTCAGGGACACTCGGCCACTGAGCCACATCCCCAGCCCTATTTTGTATTTTATTTAGAGACAGGGTCTCACTGAGTTGCGTAGGGCCTCACTAAGTTGCTGAGGCTGGCTTTGAATTCGTGATCCTCCTGCCTCAGCCTCCCAACTGCTGGGATTACAGGCGTGCGCCACCGCACCCAGCTGTATTATTTTTTATTGTACTCTCTTTCCAAATATTTTTGATTCACAGTTGGTTGAATCTGTGGACACATACAAGGTCGATTATACATATAAGACTTTAAGTTTCTTATGGGTGAGGACTATCTCCACTTAACTATCTACGATAGCTCCCAAGACTAGCACAGAACTGACACACAGTAGATATCCAAATGTATGATGAATGTATGGATAGGAAGAAATTGTCATGACCTGAGATAACTGAGATTTGAGAAGAGAACCTGAATCTGTATGGTAGTGGTAGAAACAGACCATGGCATATTTACTAGGGAGGAAAAAAACAGCAAGGCATAATACCTTTTTCTTATAGTCAAGACAAGCAAACAAAAGGCAGAATTTCATTTCCTTAGTTTATTAAAGATGACAATGAACTGTTAGGCTGTGCGGCAACTACAGCAAGTAGAAAGCAATCCAGTTCAAAACATGAGTTGTATATTCTCTCTCTACTTAGAACGTCTCTACTTAGGTTCTTGCTCCTTTTAATTTAACAAAAGCTCTAAAACTTTGGCAAAGAAAGTTAATAACAGCCTCATTTAAGTGGCAAATGTTTGCCTTCCACTTTTCTGCACTGTCTTGAATCTTGTCCCCACCTTATAAGTAAACATTTCCCCCCCTTTCTGTACAGAAAAGAATACTTCTTCCCTCCCACTTCATTTAGAAGGAGCTCTCTTCAGTGCATTCAGAAGTTTCTCCCCACAACAGCAGGAGCTTCTCAGATACTGTTAAGTTGCAAAGTGCTTTCAAAACATCCTGTCCTCTGCCCTCTCTCAAATAAATAAAGGGGTATTTGGACAGTTATGACAGCATAGTATCAAAGCCACCAAAAAATGCAATGTAAAGGGATGGGATTGAGGAGGTGGAAAAAAAACAGCGAAAATGCAGGAGCATGTCAGATTGTTGGGTTCAGCTTTGATCCTATGTTGATATGAAAAAAGCAGGACAATAAGAGAGTATATCTCTCTTCCAGTGTAGTGACTTGGAGCAAGGAGGTGGATTTGAAATTCAAACCAAAACTGGAAGTAGAGCTCCTCATATTTAACAAATCTCTGAGTCTAAAACTGGTGCCTAATCCTTAGTAAGACTTCAGTTTTGTGGGGTCATTTCCAAAGTTCCTGGAAGTTCTATTCAGGCCTTCAAAGCTGGGCTGGGCCTTGGTTTTCAGAGCTACACCATGAACTGGAAGAAGAGCATCAGAGTCTTTCAGCCTGATGTAGCCCTCCAAACCCAAGTTTGAGGCAGAGGAATCAATACCATGAGCCCTCTTGCTCTGGTAGAGCCTCATCTTTGGTTATTACCTTAATGCCCCTTTCACTTCTTTGTGAACCCCCTTGCTACCTCCAGCTCAGGCGCTTATCAGCTTCCACCAACCATGTGCAACTTTCTGTTCAGTTTCCTGGGGTAGAACTCAAGCCACTCATTTTCCACTAGCAACCAACTAAAGGAAGACAGGTATCTAGGAAGAAGTAGGTCCCAGAACAAAAATGCTGTGGGCTTCAGTTCACAGAGATGCTAGCCCTCAGAAAAGCAACCCTGACAGTGTTTTACATAGAGGTTAGGAGCTATAGCAACTTATAGCTCAAATCTATACCCAGTCCTATCTAAGAACTTTTCCCATCAAAATACAGATTAAAATGGGGAGGGGGAATATGTTAACATTAGTGATATGAAAAGAATGACTGAACTAATGAATATCATCAGGCTAGATTGAGTTAAGTGCATAATCTGCAGAAAGGCTCTTGTTATTCCAAGAACACAGGAACATTCACATCCATATCCACAAATTGTCAAGTTCTCTAATACTACCAATGGGGGAATGTTTAACCCCAGCTCTGAGAAAAGAAAATAAGGCAAGAGATCAGTAAGGTCCCAGAGGGTCCCAGCCCTGTGGCAGGACGGGGATAGAGAATGAAGTTGGGCTTTACTCTGAACTACAATGACCATCAAACAGGATGGAGCAGCAAGGAACCCATTAATAAGATGGTGGGTGGGGTTTCTGTCCTCACCTTAGGATGGCATCGGGGACTTGCCTGAGCTTGAAAGATCATACCTGCAGTCAAAAGGGTTAGGTTAACTAAGAGACCTGAACACTTAAGAGGAGGCCAGCGGCTCATCTAAATGAACACATGTTCCTTACGCAACAGAGCCTTATCAGTGCTTATGGTGGAGGCTACAAATGAGCTTGGCCTAAGCCTCAGTTCTGTTCTTTGCTTTAGGCTCAACAAAGTAGATAAAGAAATTTAGCTTGTGACATCATCCATGCCCAGAGTATTTCAAACAGGAAAATGATGGCTGCCTCCTTGAGATCTCTGAAGATTCTGGGAAGGTAATGATTCTGTTCTTTGGCCCCCAGAATACCTAAACAAACTAGAAAGAATGTCCATTCTCTGCTGCTTCTCCAGGACATGGTCTGACCCTATTGCAGGACTGGGAGAGAGAAAACTTATCCCCCTGGTTCAGCAGCAAAGGAGAAGAAAGTTGGTTGAGAAAGGCCTGGTTCAGAAGCTCCAGAACTAAAACAAATAAAAGTAGAAATGATACTTAAGACATATCTACAATCAATCCCATCCTAGTAAAGAAGGCCTTGGATGTCAGAGGAATTGGTTTTCACTGTTGTTCCCCTGACAAGAGGCACTAGAAGCTCTAGGAACCACACGTCATTTCTGATGGAAATACCTGGTGCCTACAAATTATCTGTCACAATAGACTGGACCCATCAACCTAACAAAGGTTGATAACACATGGACGTCAGACAAGTCATTAAAATAAAAAAACCAATGATAATGAATTTTTAAAAAGCCCCAACTGGGGAAAGTCCTTATAAGAGTGGCTCAGTTCTGCATTATGTATAATCCCAGCCCCTAGACAGAAGGCTTAATGTGCTTTCTTCATGTGGTTTCCAGGACAGTGGCTTCTAGAGCCAAGGCTTCAGTGGGTTCCTCTTCATAGTCTGACAAGTAGGATTCCAGGCTCTGCTTGGCCAGCAACTCCCGCCGGGCCTGTAGCCGCTCACACCGGGGACAGCTTCCAGACTTGAAACAAACTTTATGATAACATGCTTTACACTCTATTTAAGTTGAAAAGGTGAGAGAGAGAAAAAAAGAAATTTCTATTATTTTACTTGCTTCAGGCTGGAAGCAAGTCATTGCTGTAGCCCCTTCTCATTACCATGGCTGGGAGCTCTGGTGGTGAAATATGGGAGTTACAGAATCAAACCACACTCTTGCTAATGGAGGTGGCTCAAAGGAAAGAAATTAACTTTGTGTTCAGTCTTGCTTGCCCCCCTCCTAGCACCAACCCTTACCTTCACAGGTCCGGCATTTATGGAGCTCAAAAGGGAAGATGATATCCTCCTCATTTTGACAGAACTCACAGATGAAGCCCTTGGCTTGGCAGAGCTGAGGAAGAAAGAGAAAGATAGCAAAATGAAGGAATGGCACAGGTGAGTGGACTCCAGGGAGAGGACAAAGCATAAATAAAACTGAGTGGCATAAGGAGTTCTATTTCCTACAGGGAAGAGACTGGGGCTGGATTTAGCATGAGAGGCAAAGTAGAGCCAGGGCTAGACAGTAACAGACAAAGCTTTAAGGTGGAAACAAGAGAGGAGAGGCGTAGACTTGAGATACTCCTACCACAAGAGTGTCTCTCAATGAAGAGAAAAGGAGGAGGAAGGAATGGTGTCACTAAGAGCTTCCCAAAATCAACACTGCAGTCTGGCTAATGATTTAATTTTGAAATAGGAACACTGCCAATTAAGATAAAATGTGAAGACAAGGATGTTTCCCAAAAATAATACCCAGTCTCAAGTCAATTTGGAGTGAAGTATGTTCAATACCCCCAGTGACACAGGAGTCTCTACATACATCCAATTTTGATCTCTTGTTCTGGAACTGCCACAGGTACACAAACTGGGGAGAGTCCAAGATGGGAAGATCTAAAAATGGAATTTCTGAATTTCTGGCATGTTGAGTATATAATGAACAATAATAATTTGCACTTGTAGAACACTTAAAATTTATAAAATGGTGTCACATAAATTATTTCATCAATCCTCAAAAATACTAAGAGGAAAGGACAATGTATATAATTATCTTCATTTCAAAGAAAAAAAATTGAGGTTACCTCAAAAAGGGCAAAATTATTTCTTTTGATTACAGTGATAAAAATAAAAAAGCCAAGACTCAGAATTCTTCTCCAGATTTGAATCCAGAGTTCTTCCCCCACATATAACAATTCTTTACTGAAGGCTGCTCTGAGCTACCCAGGAGTTGCCAGCACCAATTTCTCTTCTAATCTAGGTTCTACAGAGTTGGATGACAGCTGTTCACCAACCTCAAGAACAGCTACCCTTCTCACTTTCTTTCAGAATGTCCTTAGCTATCCCAACTTTCTGAAGCCAATCAGGGAGAACCTAGGCCCACCCACTCCTTGTGTCCCAAAGCAAGGTCTTAGCTGCATGCTAGAGTGAGACTTTCTCACCATGCATCGCTCTACATGGGCAGTCCCTGCCCGGGTGAGCTCAGCAAGCCGGGGCCCCAGCTCCCCCTTCCTGGTTGTGGTCAGGTCATTCAGGGAGTACAGATGGAGATCCTCTGTCAGGTGGCCTGGGACTGTGTCAAAGGAATCCAGAAGCCTATAGAGAGAGTGGACAGGGGCAGGGAATGAACATTTTATATGTCACATTGTACAGAAAATCCATATTCAAAGGAGAGAAAGAAAGGCTGAACATTCTTCCAGCCCAGGTGTTCCAAGGCCACCCAGTCTTCACCCCACCAGGCATCTGGATGACAGAAGTGACTTATTTATAACTTCCTGCAGAGTGGTCCACACCAGCTTGCAAAGAGTAGTGGTCACATATTTCCCACTCCAGAGAAAAATATAGATACAGTTACTGCCGTGGCTTCTTGTTATCATTTCTGGACACTTCTGCAAAATTCCCCCATTCTTCTTCATGTAAGAACCAACTGATAGGACACATCCCCGTCAGAGAAATTAATTCATTGAGAGGACTGGCCTCCACACAAGACTTACTCTTTGGCTAGTCGGCATGTCTTAAACATGTTCTTCATGTGATACAGCTGGACCCGCAGCAGCTAAAGAAAAAGACACTGAGGTGAGGAGGTGTGGAGAAGAGTAGAAAATCGGTGGTTAGAAAGACCATTGCCTTTAAACCCTAGGGGTCTGGAAGCTTTAGATACAACAGCCAGAGTCAGACTGTCCTTTATATTCTTAACAACTTGCTTCAAAGTGATCTCTAGTCAGAGAAGGCCTCTCTGGCAGATCAGTTTGCCCAATCACAAACAGCTGGCAGCAACTGAGAACTCTGGAATTCAAATTTCCCAACCTATTTTCTATTCAGTAATTTTTTCAGTGGAGAGAGAAATTCTGCTTTTGCCATCGAGTGCTACCTATAGCTTTAGAGCTGCCACTACTAGAGTTAAGGCCCTGACTAGACATGGAGCTGGGAAATAGGAAGAGATTAAGAAAGCACCAGAGGGCTTTGGGATATAGCTCAGTGATAGAGCCCTTGCACGGCATGTATAAGGCCCTAGCCTTGATCCCCAGCACCACAAAAAAAAAAAAAAAAAAAAGAAAAAAAGAAGAAGAAAAAAGAAAAGAAAAGAAAAGAAAAAAAGTACACAGAGCATGAATGATAAAATGGTTACAGCTCTGACCTTATGAAAAGGAATACAGTGATCTTGGGAAACCCTGTATGAAGAGAAAGAAGGGATATAGGAAAAAGGGTAAGAATCTATGATGTAGTCTTTTCAAGGATCTTACGCGGACTTGATTGAGCAGCTTGACCTTTCTATAAAGAGTGCTATTGATGTCCTGCACATTGAAGAGAGGATCGTTCCATATCTTAATGAGCAGGTCCTTGGAGAAATTGCTGATGTAGTACTTGCTGAAGTCCCACTTGCGCAGAATCCGGCTAGGGATAACCATCTGGGCATTCTCATGACAGCATTGACAGAAGTACTTTCCCAAGTACTCACAGTACCGCAGCCGTTTGATATAATCTGGAAAATCCAGAAGCCAAAGAGCCAGATGTGACTTTCTCATCTATAAGCTGATAAGACAGCTCTACTGATCCTTCAAAGGGCAGGAAGAGGTGAGCAGTTGCCTCCAGCCACCTCTGTATAAACTCCCCAAAGCTGGGAGAAATCCACAGCATACAGTCCTGATAATATACTCCCAGACATAATTTCTTTTTATTGAATTAAAAATTGGTGCATTACAGTTGTACATTGTAGTGGAATTTGTTGCTGCATATTTGTACATGTACACAATATAACAATATAATTTGGTCAATATCACTCCCTAGCACTTCCCTCCTTTCATCCCTTCTCACACTCCCTAATCCCTTTCCTCTATTCTACTGATCTCCTTTTGATTTTCATGAGATGAAAATCATGATCATGAAATCATGGATCACTCCCCACTTTTTCCTTTTTCTTCTCTAGCTTTCTTTAGGATAAAGACCGAGAAGTGGTATAGCTAGGTCATATGGTGGTTCCATTTCTAGTCTTTGATGAGCCTCCATACTCATTTTCATAAGAATTGAACTAATTTATGGTCCCACCAACACTGTAAAAGTGTTCTTTTTCCTCCACATCCTCTCCAGCATTTATTACCATTTGTATTCTTGATGACTGCCATTCTGATGGGTGTGAGATGAATCTTGGTGCATAGTTTTGATTTGCCTTTCCCCAACTGCTAATGGTGCTGAACATTTTTTCATATATTTGATGACCATTTCTTTTCTTCTCTAGAGGATTATCTGTTTAATCCATATGTCCATTTATCAACTGAGTTATTTTTTTGGTGTCAAGTTTTTTGAGTTCTCTATATATTCTAAATATTAATCCTCTGTCAGAAGAGTTGTTAGCAAAGATTTTCTCCCATTCTGGAGGTTCTCTTTTCACATTCTTAATCACTTCCTTTGCTGTGCAGAAGTTTTTAAATTTGCTGCCATCCCATTTATTAAGTACCAGAAATAACTCCCTTCTGATTGCAGTATTCTTTCCTAGTCCTTCCCTGTCCCCTTAGGCCCTTCTTTCTTTTCCCCTAATTCTGGCTATGACCATCTCGTATTACCTCTGACTGGCTCCCTCTCTCCCAGATGTGGGAGAAGGTAAAGCCCCTGGAGACAGTATGGCACCAGAAGAAACTCACCAGGGTCAGTCCGGATGCCACATCCTGCACAGCGGTAATTTTGCTTGGCCACAGCAATCTTCCTCCTAAGGAAAAGCAAAGGAGATTGGCAGATAGCAGCTGCATGATGACTCTAAGGGGTGAGGATGAAGATACAGCATAGAGATCTTGTTAAGTATAGGAAGAGAGGAGAATTTACCTGTTTTTTTAAGAGTTGGATAAAATGAACCTATTGGGAAAACTAATTCAAACTAAGGCTAGTAGGATTTAGATCTCAGCAATGACTCTCCCCAGTAATGAACTACGCTTTCTGTACAAACATAAGGGTAAGAAATAGTAAAGAGGAAAAGAACAATAAGAGAGAAGCATCTGGGCTTCTTAAAAAGAGAAGAAAAAACAGCTCATAATACTACTGGGAAGAAGGCAACAGTTTAGGAATTCCAGTGAAAAAAGGTCTCATTTCCTGCAGATCTGGAAGATGGGAACTGCCTGAGGGTTCTGAGGACTCTGTATTACTGTTTTTTGGTATCAGGGATTGAACCTAGGGACACTTAGCCACTGAGCCACATCCCCAGCAGATTTTTATTTTTTATTTAGAGACAATGTCTCTAAATAAAAGTTGCTTAGGGCCTCGCTAAATTGCTGAGGCTGGCTTTGAACTTGTGATCCTCCTGCCTTAGTCTCCCAATGTATTACTTTTAATTCTTTTTTTTTTAAGTTTTTTAGTGTCAATGGACCTTTATTTTATTTATTTATATGTGGTGCTGACAATCAAACCCAGTGCCTCACACATGCTAGACAAGTGCTCTCCTACTGAGCCACAACCCCAGCTCTACTTTTAATTCTTAAAAGTAAGAATTTAAGGACAAAAATGGATAATACACTTCCTTTGCTGCTTTTTATTTATTTTTCCTTCTTTTTTTTTTTTTTTTTTTAGGCAGAGGTCTCACTATGTTGTCCAGGCTGGTTTGGACTTTTATTATTTATTATTTTCATGTAGTGCTAAGAATCAAACTCAGGCTTCTACCACTGAGCAACAATGCTAGCCCCCTAGGCTGGTTTTGAACTGTTGGACTCAAGCCATCCTCCTACCTCAGCTTCCAAGTAACCAGGACTATAAGCATGTGCCATGGTGCCTGACTCTTCCCTTGCTTTTAAATGAATAGAACTGTGTGGGAAGTGTAGCTAGAGACAGAGATAAGAGGGTAAGAAGACAGTCTAACAATTCAAAGAGAATGCATCTTTTTCCAAAGGGCATAGTCACTGGCTACTCACGTCGGGGCTGGATGAACATTAAAGATTATCTGAGGCCGGGGTGGGGCCCACTCCAGGTTGCCACGAACACGGATACGCAGCTTATAAATGTCTGCATGCTGCCCATCATCTGGTGAGATGGGCAGTGAGTCAGGAATGGGCAGGAGCTACAGGAGAAAAGCAAAGTGACAGTCTGAGGGAATGCATGCTTGACCCTTCTGGACATGACAGAAGCATAGTTAATGAAAGACATTCCAGGAACACCACAGGTTAAAAGATACCAAGGTACAAGAAGAAAGGGCCTTGGGTTCCAAGAAGCAAATAGAGACAGCATTCCAAGGTGGTGGCACCCATTGCTGATGCTGATCCTGCACTCATGTCAAGACCTTTGGTATGCCAGGATGCTTCATGACTTAAAGACTTAACTTCAGGGCAAAGAAGAGTCTGAACAATTTACTTTTTCTAAGTGTTTCAAAGGTGGTCACAAAATAAGAGTTCTAACTCTGGGTTTAGTGAATAGTTATAGAGAATAACAGTGAAAGAGCCATTATATTCTGTTTTGACAATTGTGAGGGAAAACCTAGATAAGCAACCATTCACCTATTCATTCATTCAATTAATTTATAACAGATGGCTTCTATGAGTGAGGAAGGAAATACAGGGTCATCCCACACTGGGAATAAATGAGAAAGGAAAGCAAATAAGAAAGGTTCAGAACTTCCTGGGCCGGGAAAAATGCTAAAGAGTCTACCTTTTGAGGGGCATCGTGTTCCGGGACTAGCCACTCTAGCTCTGAAGCAGCTGGAAGCTGCATCCCCTCAAACTGCTTCAGGAGCCCCATAGCCACTGCCTCAGCAGAAGTGGAATGCAGGAAGCAGTGGGAACTGAAAAGGAGAAAATAAAACTGAGTACAGGCAAAAGACAGGGAGATGGGGACCTTCCCTTTAGGATCTGAAACCCAATGCAGTAACTTCTTGGCTGAGGAAATGCCCCATAGCACCCCGAGTCTGCTCAGCTTTTTTACTCATCATCTTCAGACACATGTATACAGTGAAAAAATACTGACATTATAGTCCTAAGACTCAGGTTCAAATCCCACTTAGTAGCATTATATGGCACTACTAGTTAAAGACTCTGTAACTGCCTTTCTGTAAACTTCAGTTTCTTAATTGCAAAATGGACACTACAATGTCTACTTACAAAATAAAGTGAGTAAAACTGCTTTGTGGACTGTAAAGGCTACTGTTCATCCCAAATGAGCTAATATTTACCATAGCTGGGTCTACAATATGGAACTTTTTCAACTTGATTTCATGACCAAAAATCACAATTAATGCTTGCTCTCTCTCTCTCTCTTTCTCTCTCTCTCTCTCTCTCTCTCTCTCTCTCTCTCTCTCGACCTGACTAAGACTTCTGGCTATCAGAGTCAGCAGAGAAAGAACAATTCACACTGCAAGCTTTGTTTCCTCAAAAGCCCACCCCATTTAGACCAAAACTCTTTACTCTTTCTTCCCTTGGCCATCACCATCAGGTAGGCCCACTACTCGAACCTTGCCTCCTCCTGAATTGGAATGGCTTTTCACACCCATCCATTTGAACTGGGTTTATTTCTCCCCACACCACACCCCAAGGTTATTTTAAAAAAGAAAATACTCACAAGGACTGGGAAGAAATGAAGGATTTGCTGTTTGAGGCTGTGTTCTTTCTGATGTCAGCATCTAAAGAGAAACCAGAGATAAGGGGAACAGGAAATGGAAAGGACGGAGGTAAAGAACTATCAAAACCTTGACAAAATACTGCCAGCTTAAGCACTCAAGGTAGCATCGAGGTGCTATATTCTATGTAGAGTAAGGAGCAGGTGAAGCTCTAAACACAACTTATAATTTGGCTCTATTCAAGTCACAATCAAGCTGAATTAGTGACATTATGCATAGCATTAAGAAGGTCAAAGTGGTTACAAATCCAGATGGAAACACAAACTCAGACTTGGTGTAAAACAGTGAATGAGAAAAGGAGGCATCCTAAGGCACAAAGGGACAACCCCTAGCAAGCAGAAACACAAAATAATGACTCAAATATCTCTCTCACACTCTAAATATCAAGTGTTCTTAAATGGTAAGCTCCCAGAAGCAAAAACTCTGTCTGGCATTATTTATTTATTTATTTTTAATGTAAGAATTAGCACTTGGATCATAAAAATGATCTGTGGAAATGAAAGTTTGCTTCTAATATCTCACCGCTCTTGCCCTTACTCCTGAATCTTCGAAGTTTTCTATATCCTTTCAAAAGTTTTGTTGAACCAGGTATGGTGACATGTGCCTTTGATCCCAGAGAGGTTGAGGCAGGAGGACTGCAAGTTCAAGGCCAGCCTCGGCAATTTAGTCAGGCGATAAGCAACTTACAGAGACACCGTCTCAAAATAAAAAATAAAAAGGGGATATGGCTCAATGGTTAAGAGCTGCTGGGTTCAATCCCTGGTACCAGAGGAAAAGAAAAAAGTTTTGTGGAAAGAATTCATTCCTAAAGGATGGCACAGGGAGGCAAAGAACTTCTCTGAAAATGCCTGGTAACCAACAGCTTTTCAGGGATTGTCAACATGATCTTCACACAGAAATCTCGTGCACAAATGTAAGAAACTATGGCAGATCCAAAGCATATTTCTTTTTTTTCTTTTTTTTTTGGTACTGGGGATTGAACCCAGGGGCACTCTACTACTGAGCCACATCCCCAGCCCTATTTTGTATTTTATTTAGAGACAGGGTCTCACTGAGTTGCTTAGGGCCTCGCTAAGTTGCTGAGGCTGGCTTTGAACTCGCCATCCTCCTGCCTCAGCCTCCCAGGTGCTGGGATTACAGGCGTGTGCCACCACGCCCGGCTGCATATTTCTGATATGGGACTTTGAAAAGGATTTCTAATAATGAGTGCCTAAACTTCCAGAGACCTCATTTGCTCAAATACTTTTGATGCAGGGGAATGTAAAATACAGAAGTCATGTTTGAGAAAGGCAGATAGACCCTAACCAAGTCATGAAAAGGCTGCTTTGATAAATTCCATCTCTTACTTTCTTTGATGCCCAGTGAAAAGACCTTTTCTCCCTAATTAAGCTTACACAACAGTCTACTGTCTGAACTCCTCAATAGAGTTTCTAAGTTTATATGTCACTCTGCACTTGGCCAAGAGTAGCTCAATTGTTCCTTACATGTTTCCACCATATATAGATTTTTTTTGTATGTACAACTAGATTATAAAATTTCCTTGTGGGGGAATGAGATTGTGTCTAATTCTTCTTTTGGCTCTAAAATACTTAACACAGTTCTGTATACAAACACATACTCAAACAATATTGTTGAAAAATTAATGACACAAGCTGGTTAATAGAATTGAATTTTTTAAAAAGTATTTTTTAGTTGTAGATGGACACAATGCCTTTATTTTATTTATTTTATTTTCATGTGGTGCTGAGGGTTGAACCCAGTGCCTCACACATGCAAGGCATGTGCTCTTTTTTCTATTTAGAGACAGGGTCTCACTGAGTTGCTTAGCACCTCACTTTTGTTGAAGTTAGCTTTGAACTCGAAATCTCCTGCCTCAGCCTCCCAAGCTGCTGGGACTATAGGTGTGTGCCACCGTGTTTGGCCAGAATTAAAATTTGTTGACTAGTTTTCATATGCTCTGAAATCACAGAAAAATAAGACATCAACCAAGTTTTTGCTGGTAATTAACAATGTCTATTTTATTTAACAACAAAGATGTTCATTTATATCACGTATTTTCTGCTTGAACTTGGCCACTAAAGTCCGGGTTCCAAAGTCCTGCTAGTTGTCTAATTTCACTATAATTAGTGCTAGTGGAGAAAAGAAAAGAAAAGAAAAGAAAAGAAAAGAAAAGAAAAGAAAAG
>JAJEJO010002508.1:414390-432788 GCA_020662805.1 Glaucomys volans | reverse complement strand
AGAAAAGAAAAGAAAAGAAAAGAAAAGAAAAGAAAAGAAAAGAAAAGAAAAGAAAAGGAAAGGAAAGAAAAAAAAAAGGCTAGGCAACAGTAGAACAGACAAACCTTCACACACCATTTGTTTACATTTATAAGGGTAATACTTGCACTGCCTTGGATTGAACATAAGTCTTGCCTTGCTTTGTAATCCTCGCAGTGCTTTGTACACAGTTTTCAGAAAATATTTCCTAAAAGAATTATTAATTGGCTAAAAGTAATTAAAAGATTTTGAAATTTTCATCTCAGTTGGGAGTAACAGAGAAGGACAAATGAAAATCGTAGACAAATATCCTTGAATAAGAAGCTGACTAATTTTGTTACTTTAGGACCAGCTTATTAAAGAAAACAACACACACTAGAGAAAAGTGCGTGGGAATCCATAGTTGCTAAGGAAACCACTGTCTCCATAAAAACTACAATCATATGGCACAAAATGAAGTTCATGTCAATGATAGGCCACATATATGACAGTAGTCCCATAAAATCACATTTAGTGATGTAGAAGCTTAGTTGTGCAAGTATACTCCATGCTGTTCACCTAATGACATGTTTCTCAGAATATATCCTCATATTTATGCAAAGCATGACTGTTTTTAGCAATTCTTTATTCTTTTTTTTTTCTTTGAGAAAAAAAATCATTCTCTTCTCTTTATAACATATAATCACTCAGGTGCAATAGTACACACCTGTAATCCCAGCCACTCAGGAGGCTAAAGCAGGAGGATCACAAGTTCAAAGCCACTCACAGCAACTTAATGAGGCCCTGTCTCAAAATTTTAAAAAATGAAAAGGGCTGGGGATATGGTTCAGTGGTTAAGTGCCCCTGGGTTCAATCCCTGGTAGGGGGGAAAAAAAAAGGAACATATAATCAAGTCATACTTTATTGTTTCTTTTTTGTTTTTTCCATGAGGTACATACAGGTCAGAGGTACATGACACAGAATTCCTAGCTAATCAGGAACATTTCCAAGAGTGTGGAAGACCACAGTGCTTTAGGGGTAAAGATCTTTTACCCCCAGGGTGGAGGAAGATAGGTAACACCTAATATCAAAGGGGACATGATACCTACTCTGGTCAAGTACCAGACCTGTGCTGCATCCTTCTACTCTCTGGTCAGGGTCAAGCAGATGACGAATTTGATGTGGATAGAAAAGTAGTTGAAGAAGAGGACAGAAGTCGACCAGGGTCAGGGCTGGGAATGTAGTTAGTGGTAGAGTGTTTGCCTAGCAGGTACGAAGTCCTGGGTTCAATCCCCAGCACTATATAAAAAGAAGTAGACCAGGGTCTCAGATAATTAAAGAGTAAAGAGAAAGGAAGTCATTCAACTAGATGGATTAAATGTTCCCCAAATGAGAGCTCTTTAGAAAGAAGTCTGAGAACTCACCTTCCAAGTGAATTGAACATAATTATTGTGGAAAGCCATCCATCAGAATCAGCAGAATCAGGCTTGGCTGAGCCACGGGACCCGGAAGTCTGACTTCCAGAAACTGGAAGTCATGAGACACTGTTTCAGATAGCCTGGGGTATATGACTTCTGTGCAGAGTGGCTCACCACCTGAGAAAATGCTAATCCTAGTGGGATGACCCACTAAAGCAAATGGCTTCCTTAATTCCACCCCATCCTGTTCCTCACAGAAGCTCCTACTGCTCCCCCTTTACTTGTACAACTATAAATAAAGAGAAGGTAGGCTCTTCTATCATTGTTAGAAGCCAGATCTTAGCATGGCTCAATCCGTCATGTCCCCTTCGATTTATTTATTTAATTATTTATTTTAAAATATTTTTTAGATGTTGACAGATCTTTATTTCATTCATTCATTTATATGTGGTTCTGGGAATTGAACCCAGTGCCTCACACATGCTAGGCAAGCGCTCTACCACTGAGCCACAACCCCAGCCCCCCTGCCTTGATTGAAAAAGATAACTGTCTCCTGTGATTATTTTATTAAATAAGTTTCTTAGATTAATCTACAGCTGGCTCATCCCTGTGACAGAAGCCCTTTCCCTCACCCATGCTGAATGTGAAAAAAACTCTATAAATTATGAAACTTTTTATTGATCTTGTGTACAAAAACAAATATTTTTTCCAAGAGAACCAATTTCAAGTGCTTTTGATGGTTTAGATAGAATAAGGTTATTACTACAGACTGAAAAACAGATTATATTAAAAGAAACAACAATTATGTGTTATAAATAGAAGAATATGCAGTGTGTCCAGACACTAGTACTGGTACAGTCCAGGAAGAACCAGTTAAGACCTTGGTACCTTAGCAAAACCTGAAAATTTTAAATAAAATAAGTAAGGCATATAATGAATCAACTTCAGAATTTATTGGCCAGTTTGATGTTGGCATCCATTTTGATTTCCTTCTAGTAGATAAGATGATACCCCACATATCTAGAAATCTAACACCAATAAATTTTCAGTAATTGCTAAGTCAAAAGGAAATGTTTTTTTAAAATAGAGAACTACTACTTTTAAATTTATTTTTAGTTGTTGATGAACCTTTATTTAATTAATTTATTTATATATGATTCTGAGAATCAAACCCAGCACCTCACACATGCTAGGCAAGCACTCTACCTCTAAGCTACAACCACAGCTCAAGAACCACTAGTATTGTCTTTAAAAAAAAAATAAAACTATTAAAAAGGGTGGGAGGAGAAGCAACTGATTACCTTGAATTAGATATAATTTTAAAACTTGTCAGAAAAGACAGTTCATGAGTATTCCTCTCTCTAAATATTATGCCAGCTATCAATTTATTGCCTTTTAGCCACAAATCTACCTTTCTTTTTGCTCACAATGGATTAGAGCTGGATCCATAACCATTTCTCCTCTGCAAGCTGGCATAGTGTTCTTTGTCAGTGGAAGGCACTAGAGGGACACTGAGGAGAAAGTATGCCTTGTGTGCTTTGCAGCTGCGTGCCACTAGGTGGTACTTCTCATAAACAATTTCCCTCAACACCCCCAAGGAGAGCTTTACAGTGAGTGCCAGATGCCTAGTACATTCCCATGAACTGTTTCCCAGTACTATTTGAGTTCAGAGACAAGGCATTTCCCTCCACCTGCCAATACACACTCCAGACAACGGTTTCCCAGAGAAGGCTGTTGGCACGGCACCCCCTAGTAGTCAGTGTTGCCTGGTACTACCTCAAAGCAGCTCTTCAGCTTCTCTACCATTCAGTGAGCCAGGAGGTCAGGATCTCAGACCTCGGGATGTGGCTATCTTTTACATTTGTTCCTTCCCCAGGTGCTCTATCCCAGCCTTAGGAAAAGTTATTGCCATTTATATCTGTCCTTTCTGTCTTCTTGAGAGTTCTCTTTACTCCTAATGATCCAATCTCCCATTACTTCAATCCCCATTACAGTTAGTAATTCTTAATATTAAACTTTTCCTATTCAAAATATTATAATTTGTCTCCTGATTGATATGAGAGTTGCATATATGTAGAATGAATAGAAGAGGATGAAGAGGAGGGAAGAGGAAGAAAAAGAAGTAGTAGTAGTAGAAAGAAAGAAAAACAGAGAAGAAGGTGAAAAGATGATATGATAGTGAGTTATAAATGAAGAAGTCGGGCACAAATGAGCACATATCATATGATTGCATTTATATGAAATGTCCAGAAAAGGGAGATCTCGAAGGCAGAAATTAGATTAGTGGTTGATTGAGACTGTGGATCAGAACAGGTAATAACTGTAAGAGATCTTTGGGTGTTTTAGTCAGCTTTCTTGCTGCTATGAGTAAAAGATCTGACCAGAACAATTGTAGAGGAGAAAAAGGTTATTTGGGGCCTTATGGTTTCAGAGGTCTCAGTCCATGGATAGCCAGCTCCATTCCTCAGGGCTCAAAGTGAGGCAGAACATCATACCAAGAAGAGTGTGGCAGAGAGAAGAGGCTCACATGATGATCAGGAAGCAGAAAGAGAGAGAGCCCACTCCCAGATACAAAACATATACCCCAAAGGCACACCCCCAATAACCCACCTCCTCCAGCCACACCCCACCCACCTTCAATTACCACTCAATCTCATCAGGGATTAATTAACTGATTGGGTTAAGGTTCTCATAACCCAATCATTTCTCCTCTAAGCCTTCTTGCTTTTGGAGGACACCTCACATCCGAACCATAACACTGGGACAATAAAAATGTTCTAAAACTAGGTTATGGTAATGGTTGCAAAACTTGGTAATTTACTAAAAATCAATGAGTCATACACTTGAAGTTGGTGAGTTTTGATATGTAAATTACACCTAAATAAAATTGTTTTTTAAAAAGAAATAGATGTTGATGAATACTAAGCTTTTTATGAATAAACTGTGATCTCAAAGTTTATCTTCAACTTCATTGTGAGAAGGAACTTTCAAATTTATTTTCTTCATAAACACTTCTGTCCTACATGGTCTAATTTAATGCATCACAATCTAATAAAAGTAATTATATTGGACAGAGTATTATAATGTTTAGAGGATTTATCATAGGTGAAATTCATAATATGATTAAGTACTTTAAAATTTTTTTCAAGAGTGTTTTGGATCCTGATGACCTTCCTGATGATAGTATACTAAGAAACTCTTCCACAGTATAAATTATTAAGCTGATCAAGTGGAAATGTGTCTATAAACCTCTGGACATGATCAGAAAGATTGATAATGGGAAGCATAAGATACTTTTTTTTTTAAAGAGTCAATAGCTAGGAAAGAGATAAGAAGGTCCTAGGTATGAAAGCATATTTTATTTTACTTTTTATTTATTTATTTTGTGGTGCTGGGGATTGAACCCAGGGCCTTGGGCTTGCGAGGCAGGCACTCTACCAACTGAGCTATTTCCCCAGCCCTAATAAGATACTTTTTAGGAAGAGTTTAAAACCAATAACAAACCTGATAAAAGACCAGAAACACATGATAAAAAACAGAAAGCAATAAATAAATCTAGAGTAGAGAAATATGAATAGTAAATTACAAAATTGGGAACCTATGCATAGAAAGAACATGTAACTTAAGTCATGTTTTTTTAAATTGGGGATCAAACTCAGGACCTCAAATATGAATAGGCAAACTTTCTATGACTGCATCCCTAGTCCCTAAGTCATTATTTTTAAGAATGACTTCTGATTACTTTCCTTTCATTCCCCCTCCATAATGTGTCCGAGGCAAGGTACCTCGCCCCATACTTCCTATCCCCCAGACGCCAAAGAATGGGGGTCACGAGAAACAGTAGATTTTTTAGTTGAAAAAATGTTCATATTCTTGGTGTAAAATCTGCCATGTATACAAAATTTTGAAAGCTCACAAAATTGGGAAAGGAAGGATGTCAGGAAGACCAAATAAAGGAATGCCTTACAAGTAAAGCAGACTAAATATGCTCTGATGAAACAGCTGACAGTAAAAGACTGGGATTGTAAACACATTAGAAACCAGTTAAAAAGTGACAGGACAATCACCTGTCAAGCAGTAGAAGATTAATGTTAAAATACACTACAACAGGGGCTGGGGTTGAGGCCCAGTGGTAGAATGCTTGCCTAGCATGTGTGAGGCCTGGATTCAATTCTCAGCACCACATTAAAAAATAAATAAATAAATAAAATAAAGGTATTATGTCCATCTACAACTAAAAAAAAGGATAAAAAAATACATTACAACAATGCAGGATTAGAGAAAAATGAAACCTAATTATTTTTATTTCTCTAAATCTTGATCTAATCTTACATAATTATTTCAAATTCTAGTGGCTAACAGTATGACAGTCATAAACATTATATTAACTTTACTAAAAGGTATGTGTCTGGGGCTGAGGAGCAAACCCAGGGCCTTGCTAGGCAAGTGCTCTACCACAGACCTACATCCTATTCCTTTTAGTGTTTTTGTTATTGTCCTTTGTGTTTTAAAACCATTTTAAGTAGAATACTGTTACTTTTTTTCAATTAATCCCACCTACAGAAAACCTACTTATTTGAATCACAAAGCAATTTCTAAAGATGGCTATTTACAGCAGCATTTCCTAATTGTATATGAAGGACCTAAAAGAGGTAGCTTTCTGAAAGTTGGCTCTGCAAATTTAAAACTCTGAAGTGACACTAAGTTTCGTGTCATTCTGTCCTACTTTTGCTGTCTGAATGTGTGACAGTAGCTTAGCTATATGTTTGAACTAAAATCCCTTAACTATTTCTTTCTAAACTGTCCACTATCTCCATAGTCCATAGTCCATGACTACTTAGTCTAAAACAATCACCGCAGGGAAGAATCAGCATGGACAAACTCAATGAGGAGGGCTGTTAGAATCATATTAGGAAAAATATCTGAATATCTGAATTGTTCCTGGCTTCTTATTCTGGCCTAAGTTTATTTTTTTTCTAATAAGATCTCCAGACCATATAGTCCTCATTACCTTGATAAGTATCACATGGTCAAATATGTACAAAAGCTGGTGCAAACATTTACATACATGCATGTGTAAGCACATCCACGCTTCCAACATAGGCTACCTGAGAACATGGAGGCCATTGACACTGAGAGTCCATTCTTTGACATGTGATTCAGGTTAGATCCTTCGCTATCATCTGTGTAATAATGATTATAAAAGGGGGCCCTTTAGTTTTCTGATAAGAAATAAACTGATGATATTGACAATTCTATACCACACATTCCTAGGATCAGGAACTTTTGCTTCAAAAGATGAGACAGCTTTTAGGAACTTACATTGATAGGCAGATGCTCATTTTAGCTTGAATAGCTATTGCTACTTCCCCAAACCAGTCTAGCCTCAAGGACCTCCTAAGACAATGATTCTTAATTGGGGGGGATGTTGGCAATATCTGAAGACATTTTTGACTCTCAAGTGGAGAGAGGGGTACTACTGGCATCTGGTGGGTAGAGGCCAGAGATGATGCTAAATATTTTACAATACAAGACAGTTCCTCACAACAAAGAATTGCACTGCCTAGAGGATGAGAAACCCTGCCCTAAGGTCTTTTTCTTTAAGGATTTCTAAACTAACTAGGGAATAAGTTGATTAAACATCTCGGAGCCCCACAACTGCAGCAATAGTTTCCAACAGGAGTGTACTTTATATCTCCCCCAGGCAGCTTCCTTCCAGACTGAATAAGCTTCCCGGCTCCCTGCTTTACTTCAAGAGACATATTTAGCCTTCAAATGGATTGTTCCACACCTGATAAAGCAGCAAACTCAGAATTTGCCTTAATATTACTCTCATGAAATTCTGCTGCTGCTGCTCCTGAAGGGTGGAACCCTCTCACTTTCTTCTAATTTTGGAGATGAAGTCAATCACAGACTATGGCACAACAAAAAATAAATAGATGGCAGGTGTGGTGGTACAAGCCTGTAATCCAGTCACTTGGGAGGCTGAAGCAAGAGAACTGCAAGTTCAAGGGTCAGCCTGGGCAACTTAGGGAGACCCTGTTTATCCCTAGTTCCTAGCATAGAGATCCCCAAACCCTTGGATTTTTCTAAGTCATAGAGATGACTTTTATTATTAATAAAGAATCCCCTGCCGGGTATGGTGGCATACACCTGTAATCCCAGTGACTCAGGAGGCTGAGGCAGGAGGATGGCAAGTTCAAAGACAGCCTCAGCAACTTACCAAGGCCCTACGCAACTCAGTGAGACCCTGCCTCTAAATAAAATATAAAAAAGGGCTGGGGATGTGGCTCAGTGGCTGAGTGTCCCTGAGGTCAATCTCCGGTTCCCAAAAAAAAAAAAAGAATCCCTTTCAGTCATACCTGAGTATATACTAATGAACTGACTTTTAGAAAGTCCCTAGACATTTCAGGATGGGGCTGGCCACCAGAAGAACCAACTACATGATTAGTGAGTTGGCACTTTGATTCCCTTTTGCCTCCATGGAGGACAGAGGGGTGGAAGATTCAGTTCAATTACCAATGGTCAATGACTATAATCTATGGTTCCAACATAATGAAACTACAATAAAAAACCTGGAATGACAAGGTTTAGGAGAGGTGCCTGATAGGTAAACATATCAATGTGCTAGGAGAGTGGTGTACGATAGAGGTTCATACATCTTCGGGATTTTGCCCTATGACTTCTTCCTGGGGCTATTTATTTGTATCATTTATAATAAACTGAAATCATACACATGATGTTTTCTTTTTACTTTTTTTTTCTTTTTTTCTTTTTTTTTTGGTCCTGGGGATTACACTGAGGGCTACTTGATTACTGAACCACATTCCCAGCCAATTTTTAAATTTTGAAACAAGGTCTCACTAAGCTGCTGATAGTCTGGCTAACTTGCTGAGGTTGGCCTTGAACTTGTAATCCTCCTGCTTCAACCTTCCTAGTTGCTGGAATTATAGGTCTGTGCCACCATGTCTGGAAATATAGTGCCTTCCTAAGTTCTGTGAGTCATTCTAGTGAATTATTAAATCTGGAGAGAGGGCATAGGAACCCCTAAATTCAGAGTCAGCAGGGAAGAGTGTGGGTGACCTCTCTTGCATCTGTCATCTTAAATGGGTCATTATTCTGATTTAATACAACCGACTTCCTGGATGGGAGCCCCTTCCCTTCTCTATGCTGATACTTCTAACAACAAGAGTCTATGATTCAGTTATAATAACTTAGCACTAGTAGGTCAGAAATTAAAGCTCCACTTTGTGAACTTGATTTATTTCCTTTTGTGCTTCCTCCTCAATGATTCTTCTTGTCCCTTAGTTTAAAGGATATAATAAAGCTCCTTTTGAACGCTTAGAGATAATTTTAGGTGTGTCATAGGACACAGAAGGATAGGATTCTAATTTCATGAGGTATTGGTCAGTCCAATGAGCTAGAAGGGATAATCATATTGCAAAATGAATAAAAAGCATCAGGGTGACTTAACTGTCAGCCCTCTCCACCTGGAACACTTCCTTTCAGGATTCTTTTCTGCTTAACTTTTAATGGGGATCTCCAGGTGTAGTATCAGTCACTTGTGAGGCTGAGGCAGAAGGATCCCAGGTTCAAGGCCAGCCTCAGCAACTTACAAAGGCCCTAAGCAACTTGGTGAGACCCTGTCTCAAAATAAAAAATATAAAGGGCTGGGGATGTAGCTCATACACAGCACCCCTGGGTTGAATCTCCAGTACCCCCCAAAATTTTTTTCTAAAAAGGGATTTGGGGGCTGGGGTTGTGGCTTGGTGGTAGGGCACTTCCCTCACACATGTGAGGCACTGGATTTGATCCTCAGCACCACATAAAAATAAGTAAATAAAAAATTATATGAATCTTATGAATCTACATTGTGAAAAAAAATATATTCCCTGCTGTATAATTATTAAAAATAAATAAAATAAATAAAGGTATTGCATCCATCTACAACTAAAAATGTTTTCTAAAACAAACGAGGGTTTGGTTTGGTGGAGTGAACCCATAAAGGGGTTTCAGTTTGTTAGTTTGTCTTAAAATTGTTTTGTAGTTGTATATGGACAGAATGCCTTTGTTTTATTTGTTTATTTTTATGTGGTGCTGAGGATGGAACCTCACTCTGCCACTGAGCTACACCCCCAGCCCGGGGTTTTGTTTTTAACATGAGGAGTTGGTCCTTTCAGTATTCCTAATGAGTCACAACATTCCCTAATGGTCCATAATGAAGGCCTTCAACTTAGGGAGTTTCACAGCATGATTCCAAAATGAAAGAAACAAATAAAAGTTCCCTGTAACAAAGTATCACTTCTTACCTTGGATTTCAAATTCATCAACCTCATCAGCAGAGCCAGAGTCAGAGAACTGTGCTGAATCACGTGAACTAAACTGGGAGCTACTGGAGGTGACCCGAAAGCCTATTAAAAACAATAAGAATAACAATAACAATAAATAAAACTGAAAGAGATCTCCTACACCTTCCAATGTCTCAGTAAAAGGTAACTGGTATGACTTCAACAGAGAGATGTAATAAAACCTTCACTGGAAGTGAAGCTGTTGAAGTGGAAACTAGTTCTTGGTGATTTATCCCCTTAGAAGGCTTCATGTAAATAGGAGGTACTAGTATTTAAGAAGTCTATTTGGGATCAGAGGTCTTAGTTCTCCTTATATCAGAAACCGATGTTGAAAGGAAGCCATTTCTGAGGAAGGAAATGGATGAATACTGTAATAAGTATTCCTACTCTGGTAACAAAAATAGAACAAAGTGGATGTGAGGGTGATCTGGCTGTGACATCTATCACCCCACTGATCACCAAGGTTGATTTGACTGATCTGGCTGGCTAAGCGGGTGTCCCCTTCCTCCCTCACTGCTCCATGTGAGTCCCTCCCAAAGCTGTGTGCTTGGTCAGAGAAGAAGACAACCTTCCCTGATAGAAGAGGAACATCTTCGGTCAAAGGTGTATGAGTAGCAGCATTCCCCTGCTAGAACTGCCAAACAAGCTCTCAAAAATAGAACAAAGTAATATCTTTCTGACAGTGAGAAAACCTAGGTTTGGGATAATTTCCAAAGGGAGACCAGAAACAAAAGCCCTCAAAGCACTGAACTTGTCTTGAATCCATTAAGAAGCAGGAACAAAAATGTTCACAGGTCTCACTCACTTCCATGCTCAGTCTCCTGGTATACAGGGAGCAGATTGTTGGTGCGAATCTGCTGGCGCCGAAGGCGGATCTTCTGTTTCAGTTCCTGGATCTCTTTATCACTGTCTTCTTCCTCTACTTCCTCTTCTTCTAGGCACTGACTCATCATGTTGCACTTCATTAGCTCAATGGCAGCAATCAAGGACTCTGAAATGCTGAAGTGGGCATTCTCCTAGGGGAAGGCAAGCATCAAAGAAGTTGTATGGCAAGGAACTAAAAGTAAGCAGGGCACAGCAGCACACACCTGTAATCCCAGCAGCTTAGGAGGTAGAGGCAGGAGGATCCAAGTTTAAAGCCAGTCTCAGCAACCTAAAGAGGCCCTAAGCAACTTGGTGAGACCCTGTTTCTAAATAAAAATATTAAAAGGGCTGGAGATATGGCTTAGTGGTTAAGCACCCCTGGGTTCCATCCTTGGTACCAAAAAAATAAAAGGAACTGAAAGTATTAAATGCCTCACTTATTATATTGTTGGAAAGCAGACCTTCCAAAGTATGCATTGCTCTTATCGAAAACACCAAGGGGGAAATGCACACTTCGACTATAAAGACAGTAGATGATCAGAAAACCTGTTCTAAATTCTCTTTGCTGTCCTGACTATTTTCTATACAAAATGTAAAGAAAATCTCAGCTGGTCAACCCAAGACACCATGTAGCATCAAGTATCCCAAGGGGTCCCATTTCCATTCCAACAAGAAACTATTATGAAGCAGGAAAAACTCGGCAAACTTTAGAGCAAGAATGCGTTAGTGGGAAAGTAACTGCTTAGAGAGAAGAAGGTGGTTCACAGAGCCACTACAGATGATAAAACTCTTCAATTTTCCTCAAAGAACGTAGGGCTAAATAATATGGTACTGGTACTGAAGAGGTGAATGTATTTATGAAACAAGGAAGAGTGATCCACCTTAACAAACCTTAAATGCAGGCATCTCTGGTAACAAAGACCATTATAGGCCATGGTAAGACAAAGCAACTGACAGAAATATTATAACATCTTAAATCAGCATGGGACAAACAGTTTGACTCGTTTAAGGAAACTGGCTGAAGATTTGCCCAGTCTGTGGATGGAAAGGCACCACTTGCTACTGGAAAGGATGGTGATGGTGATACAATTCTAGATCTTTGGAGAATTTTGATGAGACTTCTAAGAATGAGGCAAATTGAATTGAGTCAACTTCTGAAGAAGCAAAACTTGAAGCTGTTACTGGGAGTTGCTATTTATCTTATGATTGCTTTTTTAAATTGTATTGTTTATAGATTTGATAAAATCTAGCAGTCTAATATTTTCTTTTTCTTTTCTTTTGGTACTAGGGATTGAACCGGGTGCTTAACCATGGAGTAACATCCCGACCCTTTTTATTTTTTATTTTGAGACAGGTCTTGCTAAGTTGCTTAGGGCCCACTGAGTTGCTGAATTTAGCTTTGAACTTGTGATTTTACTGCCTCAGTCTCCCAAGCTGTTGGGATTACAGATGTACACCACCACACCCAGCTTCCCTAATATTTTTAAACCTACCTGTTTGGACACTGCAGTTCTTTTTAGTTTTTTCTTATATGCAATTCATTTTTTATAATTAAATAAGCTGAAGAAAACTAGGAATAAAGTGTGAAAAGCTCTTCGCCTAGCAAAGGAAAAAAGAGAAGATGCCCAGAAATTTCAATCAGGCTCTTTTCCAAGTTCATATACTCACACATGAAGTATTAAGGTAAATGTCAAGGATAAGAGTGTTTTGTTATCTATAAAATGCTGCAAAGAGTCAGACATGGTGGCACACACCTGTAAGCCCAGCAGCTTGGGAGGATGAGGCAGGAGGATCAAGGGTTCAAAGCCAACCTCAGAAAAAGCAAGTGCTAAGCAACTCAGTGAGACCCTGTCTCTAAACAAAATACAAAATAGGGCTGGAGATGTGGCTCAGTGGTCAACTGCCCCTGAGTTCAATCCCTGGTACCACCCCCCAAAATGCTGCAGTTGTTATTTATTATATATCTGAGCCTAAGCATAAAATACAAAATTGATTCTGGATATTTCCTAAAGTTCTAGGATCAAGGAAACAATCACACAGCTAAAATTCAATGTTTCTCTGCCCAGCATAGCATCTAGAATAAAATTGCTAATATTTTGGACTTGATGAGAAGCACACACTTCCTGAAAAGTTCCCCCAAAACAGAAATTGTAGGATCTTACATTTACTGCAGGCTATACTCATATCATGGCCATATACCTAAAATCTCATTAGAACAAATGGTACCACAGATTCTCAGACCAGATCCTACAATGAATGAGCTCCTCATCTGGCCCTTCGATTCCTCACCTTTTCTAGGTCTGCACAGCTGCCAAAGTCTTGCTCAGAGAGGTAGCTGATGAGGGACTGTCCTTCTGATGGTCTTCGGAACATTCCCTCTCCTGAGCACAGGTACTGACCACCCTCTGTGGGAAAATGGAATGTGGATGTAAAAAGTTCTGTTTTAAAAGGCAAATCTGTACCAGCCATGCTTCTTCAAGTCTGAAGATTTTACCACTAAAGATGTTCTTAAGTCTTCCCAGATAATGAGAAAGTAGAGGTTGTTAAGGTATCTCTCTTCTAATAGAATTACTCAGACTCTTAAGAGCCTCAGAGCACTAAGCCTCTTGGCTGGAGAATGGTGAACTACTGTAGTCTACAGACAATCCTTTTACTATCTAAATTTATAGACAACATACTCTCCTCTCCCTCCTACTCCACACACACACACACACACACACACACACACACACACGCACAATTTTTTAAAATCCATACTGAGAGTCAGAAAAGAACACAAGTAACTTCCTTCTGTGCATGATTTCCATGTGAAACTTGTCTTCTGATAACTAAACCCAGATATTCAAAGGCCTCTTTTCAACACCCCTCTCGCCCACTGAGAGCCATTCCATCTGGATTAACAGAGACATGCCGTGATAATACCTATGACATAAGAGAGAGTGGGATCCCAGGACCAGAGATGGTCAAGAGAAATAGCAGGTAACTGTGATTTCTAGCACAGGGGTTGAAGAAGGGGTGGGTCAGACTGCACAGTGTGTACCCTCCAAAGAGCTGAGTTGAGCCCAAAAGCTGGGGCCTTGCCAAGCAGGAGGGGAAAGCAGAGAAAAGACACCATTTCAGCCCTACCCTTCCTAGTACTCACTTTCCATACTCCATATACAGAGATCTGGGTGTGCTGACTTCACTGCTTTGAGCAGAGTAGGGAAAGGTGCCTCTTAATTCGACTTATCATTGCAGGATTCTAGTGTCAGTGACAACACCAGGAAGTAAAAACACACATAGGAGTGAGCAACAGATAAATTCCCAACTCTGGAGTTTCAACATTTAAATGCTACCATTCCCAAAACCCTCCCAAGAAGGAAAGAGGTGGTACACCAATAGTGAACAGTCAAAGAAAACAGAACATGTAGAGAAAGGAGTTGGGAAATCAGTTGGAAGAGAGAAAACATAATCCAGAATGGGGCAACACAAAAGTGAAAAGAATCAATTAAAAAGGAATTAATGTAGGCCGGGTGTGGTGGCGCACGCCTGTAATCCCAGCACTTGGGAGGCTGAGGCAGGAGGATCGCAAGTTCAAAGTCAGCCTCAGCAACTTAGGGAGGCCCTAAGCAATTCAGTGAGACCCTGTCTCTAAATAAAATACAAAATAGGGCTGGGGACGTGGCTCAGTGGCCAAGTGTCCCTGAGTTCAATCCCCAGTACCAAAAAAATAAATAAATAAAAAGAATTAATTGGGCTGGGGATATAGCTCAGTTGGTAGAGTGCCTGCCTCGCAAGCACAAGGCCCTGGGTTCAATCCCCAGCACCGCAAAAAAAAAAAAATAAAAAAAAAAAAAAAAAGAATTAATTTAGTTCTTTTCCATCTAACCAAATGTTACAGGAATATCAGCCAATTTCTAACTACTTGACAAACTAATTTAGCAAACAGTCTTTAGGGTTGGGGTGTAGCTCAGTGGTAGAGTATTTTCTTGGCATGCATAAGTGAGGCCCTGGGTTTTGGTTTGGTTTTATTCCCACACCACAAAAAAAAGAAAGAAACAAAGAGAGAAAAGAGTCTTCAGTTACAAGTACATTAAAATTTTCTGATACATTGACACTACTAGGTTTTAAAAAAATATCAGAAGGTTTACATTCACTAAGGAATTAAAAAAAAAGACTTGTAAGAACGGCAACAAAAAAAGAAGCAGCATCACGGCAGTGCTGAAGAAGCCAGACAATGACTTTGAAGCCAAAGGGTTCAGTGACTGGAGAAGGAAGGGAGTGTTTCATGAGAAGGTTGGCAAAGCTGTAGGTGCCTTGGAATAAGACTTGTAAGAACTGGGAGTGGAACTATGGCAGCAGGCAGGGGTCACAGGAAATGAGAAATTGATACTCTTCAAAAGGAAACACAAAATTTCCAGTGCCAGAGGGAAAAGCAGGTAGAAGAGCAGATGGGTGCTGAGAAATGAGCAGGGTGCCCTAGAGGATGATTGACTAAGCCACATCTAACCCATTTCCCTAGAAAATGGTGCCAACTCGTCTGCTGCTCCTACTGCAAAAAATGCTACTACGTGGTAGGAGATAATTCAGTTTTATCCTTGGGCCTCAGGGACTTCTGTTAGCCCTAGCAGTGGGTTCTGCTTCACTGAACTGAGGAGAAACTAGCAGTCACCATGAAACCTTGGTGAGAAACCATGTCTTGGAAGGAAATTTTGGGATCCCAGTCAAACACAACAGAAACTCCCAACACCACAACCTTACTGCTTTACAAAGTATGGCCATTCAGCCTTTGCACACTGAGTACACTACCACCTAATGCTGCCCACCCAACTAATTCTTAGCATTTCCTCACACTCACTCAAAATCTGTCTTCTTATAATTTCTCATCTTCTTAAGAACAAAAATGCTCTTCTAAATGATGATTCTGCACACTGTATTTCCTCTTTAACCTTCTCTTCTCGGAATAGGCACACCTAGCAACTACACACATTACCAAGAGGCCATGGTTTTCAGTCCTTTCTTACCACTCTGTTTTGTAGACACATTCCTACGGCATTAATATTTTCATGAATCACAATATCCAAAATGCAACACAAATCTCAGTTTGAACACCACCATGAAAATCAAAGAAACAAACTCAAGTCACTAGAAAAATGTGCAATGGTTGGAATGGGGTGTGGGGATTCATAGGGGAATGAAGACATATAAAAGAAAAAGGAAATGGGACCCTTGACAGGCAAAAAACATGCAAGTATATCCAAAACCACAGAAAGGGGATAAAACACATTCTGGTGTTAAGTCAAGGAAAATAAAGTAATCCACAGTAAGTATTCAGTGAAAAGAAACATTCTGCCACTAATTCATCATGAGACTTTACTTAGATAAACAGTAGGCCATTTTTCACCTTTGGGCAAAAATGAATTGCTAAGTCTTGATTCTGCCTCCCAGAATCTGTTGGAAGATTGAATGAGGCATGTGGAAGTTGTGGGCAGAACATATAGCACATTAAGTATCCGTGTCACTTTACAGACAGATCCCAGCATCATAACAGGACCAGACTAGCCAGACTTGATTTGACACCAGACTGTAAAAAGAGGTTTTCAACTAAGCAAGGTGGTAACAAGGAGCAGAAGGGAGAGAAGGTAGAGGACTGGCTCCCAAACCTGCAATGGGATCTTCAACTATAATGGTGATATTCCTGGGGCCTCCTGTAGGTAAACAGACAAGTATAGAGGAGAGTCCAGACAGAGCAAACAAGATTAGAGAGAGAGAGGAAAAAAACAAAAACAAACAAACCAAAAAATATGTCCTTTTACCTGGCAGAGGTGGGGACATAACTCCAAAATGGAACCCCAGTGCTAAAGGAAGAATGACTTGTACAAGAAGCTACACATGACCCATACTCCCTCAGACCCTCCTGCATAGGTTTACTAAGGCTCCCTTTTCCCATGCAGGTTACCATGGTTTCTGGAATCCATGTGGATTCAAGAATGGGGGCAGGGAAGTTTTACATGCTCAAAGGCCAACGACCTGGAACACAGTAGACACCAGGTCTGCAGTAGAAGATGTGACATGAGGATCTAACCCAAGCACTCTTCATATTTAAGAAAGCTCATGGGAAAACAGGCTTTGATTTGGAGATTTTTCTCTTTTAAAAGTTCCAATAAGTCAAATCAAATTCTTGAGGAAGAACATAGATAAATTTGCCATTGGAAAGTTTCAGATGAGGCCCTTAGATTCTCATCTTTCTAGTTATTACAGAGAAGCAATGAAAGCTCCAGTTGCTAAGGGAATCCTTTTTGTTTTATTAAATTTTTAATATTTTTAATATTTTATTTCTGGGGCTTTTCTGACCCAGAATGGTTCTGGACACAGGTTATATCTTGCTCTTATGGAGATTCTGCTACAAATGAAATCCAAACAAAGTCTGCCAGATACCAACCCAGGAAGGATGACGGCAGGGAGATGGCAAAAGCAATGAAACCCACCTTCCCCAGGTCTAGGTCCCTCTCTGCTATCACCTACTGTTTAGGTGACAGCATTCCCAGGGGGCCAGGGCCTCTCTACCTGTCCCTCAGCCCCACCTGCTTGGTTACTAGGTCACATCACCCTATACTCATATTCCTAGTTTTAATTAGGAAAATCTAACATCACTCTACTTCTCTCGTACTGGTATTATATCCTGACCAAACTTCCAAGGAATCACAGTAAGAAGAGGAATTTAATGGGTTATTTTTTAAAATCTTTAGTATTTTCCCTTAGTCCAAGAGATCATTTAAAACTTGAAATGTGATAAGTCACACTATCCTCTGATACCAAGGAACTAAAAAATCCAGGAAAATATTTAGTATTTAGCAATATATAAAGCAACAAACATAAACATATTTAAGACATTTCTTAAATATCAGTATTACATTCCAAAGTTCTCTCATTCATTATAAAGCAGAATCTCATGTCATCAAAAATATAACCTCTTTCCAGTGCACAGAAGTCTTAAGAATAAATGTTCCCTTCCACCCTAAATTCTGGGGTTCATCTTGCTAACTAGTGGTTGGTGCTCATCATTACCTGGGGTTCCTCTGGAAGCAATGTTGGTATCTGAATGGGAGCGAATATGGCTCTTCTTTGTTCCACTGGAGACAGTGACAGTCTGCCCCTCTGAGAAGCTGGATCTGCGAAGGACACTGGACAGCTGGTTCTGCCCACTTCCCTCTTGGTCCCCTAAAGAAGAAGCAGCAGAATCTGGCTTCTGGGAGCTACTGGAGGAGAACAAATTGGAGCTGCTACTCTCAGCATTGCTGCTGTGACTCTGACAGCTGGTGGTCCGGCCATGGGGGTCCAGGTTGCCAATGGCCAGGTACTCAGGTTCCTCACTGGTCTCACTTGGGGAATCATTCTGGCTGCTGACCCAGGATGCCTCTATGGGGCTGGTCAGAGTGCTGGAGCTCATCTCATTTGGGGTCAATGCAGAATCCCTGGCTAGTGCAGACTCTGAAAGCTGGGGAGCTTGGATGGTTTGATCCTCTGCTAGTGAGAGGTGTTCTCTGCTTTCTTGAGGTTTCTGGGGAGCAGCAGAGAGGGAAAAGGAAGTAGATCTTCTCTCTACAGTATAAAAAAGAAAGGATAAGGGGAAAGAAGGTAAGCTAACAACACAAATAAATAAATTAGTAATAAATAAAACAGAGCATCTATTACCAGAAACCATAACACATAAAAAACTTTTATTAAATTTTCTACTAAATCAAAGAAAGAAAGAAAGAAAGAAAGAAAGAAAGAAAGAAAGAAAGAAAGA